>VDFB02249363.1:0-10916 GCA_007258455.2 Sequoia sempervirens
AATTTCTCAATTTCAATCTTTCCCAACATGCTTACCATCTTAATTTGTAATTCAAATTACCAAACTTCTACAAGACTCCCACTGAATATAATTGACACAAAAAATCCAACATACCCACAAGGATAACACAATTGGCCAAGCTCTGATACCACTTGTAAGGAAAGCTAAGGTGTGAAAATAACTCTCCTAATGTCAAAACCTCAAGGAAGAATGCAGAGGTGACTATAAAATTTTCAATTATAGTCCAATTAAGATACACTTGAAAGAAATAACTAAAATAGAGAAATTAACCTACATAGATGAACACCAGATTTACGTGGGAAAACCCTTACAGGAGAAAAACACACCACATCAAGAAAGGCCTCTTTGTATTATAGTAAACAAAATTACATATAGATTTCAGACATAACTTTTTGATGTCAATTTATAGCAGCAGATTCAATGATCAACCTGAAACGTTCCATTACAGTATACTTTTGAATTTCAGGATTCTTTACACTGTCACACACCAATCCATTCCACTGGCGCTATTCATTAGACAATCCAGCATCTTTAATTCTGAAAGGTATATATCCATGTTTTTCATGGTCTGTTGATCTTCCTCATAGGAACGGTCACAATAGTCTAACAACCAATGGTTTTCCTTCAGCTTCTTGTGATTGGTTGAACACATACTACATAGGATCTTGAGACAGTCAAAAGCCATTCAAGTAGAATCACATGTCAGTGAGACACTAGTCATGTCTCCCTGATGCTACAATGCTCCAATGATGCTATCAGCATAACTTACAACTATTAGCAAGAGGTCGGAATGAGCTACAAGAGTCATACTGATATCCAAGACCATCACCTAGACTATCGCTATTGGAAAGACCAGCGAGATCTCTCACCGAAGTCCACAATAGACTCATTGAGAAGACTATCACATTCACTGTGAGTCATATAGAGCCTTTAAGTCTTACCGATGTCAATACACCTATTGGCAAGACCAATAGTCATCGACAAGTGGTTACACCAAGTTCAAAAATTGTCACTTAGAATTTCCCTATCACTTAGACATCATATCGATATCCACTACAGAAGCATCAACCAGACCATTGCTATCGGTGAGAGGTCATACCGAATGCAAATCGATCTTGTGAAGATCTATCAACAAGAGTTCTACTATCGCCAAGAGTCTCATAGACCTTTATGTCATATTGATGTTCATCATGCAAAGTTGTCAGTGAGACAAGCCATATCACTAAGACTTCATACCAATGATAAACACATGTAGCTCTATTGGCAAGACTACCACTATCGGTGAGACATCATATCGAGTGTGAACATTTCAGCCATGAGTCTCCCTAATGACAACCTTGTGAACAACTATTGGCAAGATTTCTCCCAAAGTAGAGAGAGATAGAAAAACTCATAGCGATCAAAATGTCTTGCTAATGACTCCCATCAGCAAGATAGAAACGTCTCAGCGACCTGAGCATTTCAAATGATTAGAACACAACTGCTAGTCGGCAAGACTTCCAAAAGGTCTCACTGACTCTACTCTTTCAAGAGTTTCATGCTAGTAAGATTGAGGTACATTTTCCAAAAAAATAGAGTTACATTTACAAGTGGGATTTACAAGCCATCCACAATAATACATGAATACATTTATAGCATTTAAACCTTTGAACCTTAGCCGCCATGACACCACTGGTCTTCTTACAGGTTGGAGCCAAGAGTGTGATTAAGGCGCCTTTTTCACCCAACCACGAAGTACAAGACTTCCCTGGATTTCTCCCTAACTCAAAGAAATTCATGACTTTGCATGAGGAGCCTAGCAACCTGAAACAACAACATAGGAGGGAAAATTCCATGCAAGCCTGATGCCTATATGCATTCCTAACATTAGAATCACATATTTCTTGCAAATAGGAGGTGGTAGAGACCTATATTAATTTAGTTCCAGGCTTTTAATTTCATCTATTTCAATGGTGCATGTGCTTGGCTAAGCATAAATAAAACAAATGATAGTTTTAGAAAATGTAAAACTATTGTCTCTGTGGGTCCACCTTCGACATCTTGTTTTAGAAGTTTCTCAAATATATTAAATAATACATTCTCCATCTAAGTTCACATTCAATTTTACACATTTCTAATTCCAATGAAATTTCATCATTTTCCAATGTTCACACAAAGATTATCAAAATAGCTTTTCATGCATACACTCAGTATGAGAAATTTTTCTATATGTATTTCTATTTAAATTTAAAAACAATCCAAGTTCTATTTACTAAAATAGCTTGATCAAAGTAAATAGACTTAATAGATTCAGAAAAAGAAATCTACTCTTTTCAAAAAAATTCACTAGTTTTAAATGTGTTTTCAATAGTCTACATTTTCTATAAAGTTTCATCTTCAACTTTTAACATAGCCTTATGAGTATTTCACTAAGTTTAGAAATGATATATGGTGACTCATAAAATGTGTCGATATTCAGAAATATAACAATTTTAGAAAAGAAAAACAATGTAAATAACCAAATTTGCGAAATTTGCATATAAATTCAAGTTTGCTACTGTACATTGAGTTATTTCTGTGAATTTATTTTGCTTCTTTTCTAACTTTTAACTTTTAGATATTAAAGTTCACCATACAGATTTGTATATATATTTATTATGTATGTATGTATGTATATTTATAATATATACATATATATAAATACATAGTAGATTTATAGTTTAATGTATATACTGAGCTATTTTTTTCTATTTAATACCAATGACAAAAAGTAATATTTTCTCTAGACAACAGTGATATTTATACCAGAGTATATATATATATATATATATATGTATGTATGTATGTATGTATGTATGTATGTATGTATGTATTTATTCATATATCAGAAAGATTTCAAATAGATTTGCAAGATGCATATACCATAATGCTTCATTTTCTGTTGAAATAGAGATACATATGTTAGTATGTATTTTTATATATATTTACATATATATATACACGCATATATATCTATGTTTATATATATATATATATATGTATATTTATATATATATTTACAAGTTTTAAGAGATAGCACAACACCCATACTATTTCCATCGCAGAGTTTATAAAAAAGAAATAGCAAATACAGTTCATGTGTAATGGTTGAGGCTGACGCCTCTCCCAAAGGGGAAGGCACTGCCTATGAGGGGGCAATGCCTTCTCCATAGGCTATGGCCTATGGAGGGCACCGCTCCTCCACAGTGCAACCCATTCCTCTATGGGAGGGGGTAGGATTTAATCCCCATTTCATTATAATCTATTTTCAAATACAAAATAACTTCAATGATTTCCTACTATCACCTATTCCAGAAACTTTAAAAAGGAAAAATGTGTATATGTTTATAATATTTATATTTATATTTATATGCATAGAGATATTGTGTGTGTATATAAATATATATATATATATATGTATATATTTATATATATTTTCTAAATTTTAATGAAAATGAATGAGCAATCTGGGATAAAATTATAAACCACAGTTTGCAAAGGAGAAAAGCTCCAATCTGAAAGGGGTCAAATTATGCAATTTCTTGCAATGCACACAAAAGAATAGAATATTTTCTCAAATTTTCATAGTCTTACATACAGTTCAAACACTTGGAATTCAAATTCTTTAGTAGTGTTTTCATATTTCAAACAAGATTTGTGGAAAAAGAATCGAAAACCTAGATATTCTGTTCCCAGTTGGAGATGCTCTTCAGAAAACTTCTTCTCTTTGCCCCTTTTCAATCTGGTTTTTCTGAGAAAGCTTCTTCTCTTTCCTCCTTTCCAATTGCTTTACCAACTCTTTAATTTCCTACAATCTCCCAAAGAATAATTCTCAAACTCACTATTTTGAAGGATTCAACATTTTCTTGGCAGCCATTAAAGAAAAATTTGTAGAGCTTAATTTCAAGAATGTTTTCAATAATGGTTGTCCTCTTGGGAACTCCTTTTCCCTTTTTAATAATGTTTTACCTTTCCATTTCCTACCCTAATCTTGAAAATGGATTTTAAAAACAAATTAAAATATAAATATAACTTTTTTTTTTACATTCCATATTCATAAATAAGAGATATATAAAAATAATCCACAATTACCGTTGCACAAAGGAAAACCTTACGAAAATACTCACCCAAGAATAAGTTTAAAATAATTATTTATCTAACATTTAAATAAATGTTAATTAATTATTATTTAATTTTATTACCACAAAAAACACAAGTTAAAGAAAGTAGGATTTCACTTAAATTTATATCATGATAATCATTTAAAACCCAAGTTAAATTATAATTAAAATTAATTCCTTTACTTTATCATGCTTTCATTTCATTTAATTTACTAATTTTTATTTAATTTGCAAATAATTCAAAACAAACACACTAAAATTGACATTCTTAAATGCAATCTACATGAATCTATGTGCTCATGTGTGTGATCGAGAGGACATCCTGCTTTGTTCTGTCAAGAAGCTAACCTCATCTCCTTAATCACACCCTTGGTCCTCAACCTCCTGCAACTCAAGTGCACTCAAGCACACAACAATAACTGAATTAGTATCACATAATGATATAAATCAAGCAATATAATATATGAATTCAAATATTTCTACTCTATTTTGCTTCATCTTCAAATTAAAAAACATTCAATACTATTCAACTTTTCATTGTTTAAGTAAACACTTTTCATATATCATCACACCAAAACACCATAATATTAATTATTATTCTACCACACACATCCAGTCATGTAACAAATCCACACAAAACCAAAAGCAACCTGCATCAGGGTTGAGACGTGACAATGGGAGAGAGATGGAGGGTAGAGGGGAGAGAGAGACTTGAGAGAGGGAAAGGTGATAGGTGGTAGGAGGTAGAGAATTGAGAGAGAGAGGGAGGAAGTTGGAGAGATACAAAGGATGGTGGAGGGGTTTTAAGGAGGGTGAAGGTTGGAAGGAGGAGAGATATAGGAAGGAGGGAGGGGAGAGAGAGAGAGGGAGTGGAGAGGTGGAAGAAGGAAGAGAGATGGAGAGATCTGGAGGGGAGAGAGGGAGAGGAAAGGGAGGGAAGGGCATGGGCAGAGGGCAGAGGACTTGGCGTGGCCATGGGGTAGAGACACAGGAGGAGTGAGTGGAGCAGAGGGACCTGAGAGGGAGAGGGGGTAGGGGGAAGAGAATTGAGAGAGAGGGTGGGGTATATCACCATGAGTCCCCATTTCTATGAGGAATACATTGCTCCTACCTTGTCAACCCTACCACATTGGCAAGCTAGTGGAGCATTGGAAAACTAGTGGTGCTCCACTAGCTTGCCAATGTAGTAGGGTTGACAAGGTAGGGGCAGTGTATGCCTCATAGAATTGGGGTCTCTCGTACATCACTGTGAGACCCCATTTCTATGAGGCATACACTTCCCCTACCTTGTCAACCCTACCACATTGGAAAGCTAGTGAGCTCACTAGATTGCCAATGCTCCACTAGCTTGCCATCACAATAGGCTTGACAAGGTAGGTGCAGCATATGCCTCATAGAAATGGGGACTCATGGTGATGTTTATCACTATGAGACCCAATTTATATGAGGCATATGTTTCCCCTATCTTTTCATGTATCACCATGAGACCCCATTTCTATGAGGCATACACTACCCCTAGCTTGTCAACCCTACCACATTGGCAAGCTAGTGGAGCACTAGCTTGCCAATGCTCCACTAGCTTGCCAATGCAGTAGGGTTGACAAGGTAGGGGCAATGTATTCCTCATAGAAATTGTGTCTCACAGTGATGTACATCACTATGAGACCCCAATTCTATGAGGCATACATTGCCCCTACCTGTGAGACCCCATTTCTATGAGGCATACATTGCCCCTACTATCAATGTGAGACCCCATTTCTATGAGGCATACGCTGCCCCTACCTTGTCAACCCTACATGCCTTATCCATGCTTCTATTTTGAGCCTATCTTTCAATCGTCACATTGCACATTACTACACTTCTTTAAGTAATTCCATTAGGAAAATTCATGTGATCTGTGTCTATGCTAGAAACACTCTTCTACAAGATAATTGTAAGTATTTTGTATGAAGCCTTGAATGACATATATTTCATTTATTTATATGGATTCATTTTTTAGGAACTAATATTTGTCTCATTACCATGCTACAGGTGATACTATCCACCATTTTGAGGAAACAAACAAGGAATAAACTAACATACGAAGAGTATGAAACCAATAAAGCAAAGGAGAGAGAATAGGTGAGGGAATATTGTGAAAAGAAGAAATTGGATACGATTGATTAAAAAAAGCCAATTGAAGATGAACCTCAACCATCAAAAAGAGAAAAGGAATTGGTAGCACAGAGGACATGCATGTGAAAGCATAGTGGTAAGAAATAATCGAATACCATAGTTAGAGACACACCCTCTACTGCAAGTGAATATGAAGGGACACCATTAAACACAAGCGAATATGGAGGGACACCACCTACCACAAGTGAATATGGAGGGACACCATCTACCACAAGTGAATATGGTTGGAAAGCATCCACCACATCTCAAGTTGAGAGTTCATCATCACTTGGATTTGACGAAGAAGGTATGCCATCATCCCCATGTGAACCTCAAGGTATGTCATCTATTCCACACTCAATCAAAGGTACGCAATCTAGTCCACCTCACTTAAATATTGATGAAATTCCTAATGTTGAGATATATGTACCTAGGAGAACAACACCTATAATTTTGTGTAGAAAGCCAAAGTATTTGATTAATATTGATGAGGATATTTTGTAACACATAGAAGGTAAGTTTCCAACACACACTTGTAGAAGATATGTTGATAATATTTGGAAATTTTTCTTTGAAAGGCTAAATGAGACAGCAAGATGTCAACTATTTGGTGAAATGATGTGGTGTATAAAGTATAGAAACATCATGAAGACTCTTGGGTTGAGAACATTGAATGCTTCAAGTGAAAACACTATTGTGAAGAATCTAATGGATGCTTATGAGAGTGTGGATAAGACCTCACCCTTAAAGGATAGTTATGTCACCCAACATTTTATTACATTTTTGGTAACTAGTCAAACAAAGAGAGCTCATCTCATTAGAAATACGAGTGAACAATTGATAATTAATAGAAAGGCTTTATGAAGAGCCATTCAAAGGACGAAAAGAATTGAGGGAATTGATTCAAATGAATTATGGGAATTCTTAGGGAGATTGCCACGAAAAGATAAAAAAAATATTCAAGCATTGAGAACACTAATTGAAGAGTATTGGAAGAATAACACAAGGAAATCTTTGAATCAAAGGGATGTGGTAAGAAGGAGAATTAGTAGTCAGAATCATGAGACACATCCAAAGCATTTTTTGGATATGACTCAAACCCAAATTTTTCATAAATTTCAATAGGCTTATCCTTAAATTATTATTTTTCAAAGATATTTTGAAATGATTAAACCATTTTCTGTCAAGATAAATCACAAACTACTTATTGTTGTAGACTACACATTTAATACTCTAACCATTATGATTCTTATCATTCTATGTGTTTGGATTTGCATACTAATGATGTTTTGTAGGATTGTGGCATACAAGCCCCACCAAGATCTTCAA
Source organism: Sequoia sempervirens (assembly GCA_007258455.2). Classification (NCBI taxonomy): domain Eukaryota; kingdom Viridiplantae; phylum Streptophyta; class Pinopsida; order Cupressales; family Cupressaceae; genus Sequoia; species Sequoia sempervirens. The sequence goes on from VDFB02249363.1 coordinate 7,644, forward strand.
GATAGTTCTTATCAAAAAAATTATGTGGAATAGAGGATGGAAAAATATTATACAGGATGTCATGCTTGGTGGTTCATGTTAGCATTGTGGTGGCTTGCAGCATATGCTAGTATGTCAACATATGGAAAGCACATTTGAGATGGGACAAAAACTAGTAGAGTTTAGGAAGTTTAAAATAGTGGCATATGCTACAAAAGATGGTAATCAAGAAAAATGTGTGATTTGGTTATTCAGAAGATCCTAGTGTATCAATTTATCTCCATGTTTCATGACAATATAATGTATGAGTATGCAAGGAATACCCATAAAGCTCGATGGATGGAAACACAATTCAAGCTATGCAAGGACACCTTTCTAGTTGGAAGCATAGTTTCAATGATCGACTTTGTAGAGAACTACACTCTATAGCCACAACGTGAGGTGCAGTCACAATATTCTAACTCCACATAGGTTTCAATATTTGTGCGTATAGAATTCATTCATCTAACTGATAGTACAAAGGACAAAAGGAAGGTATTAAAGGAGTATCACTTTATACTAGTGATGATCATACACATTTTCCAAAGTTCATGCAAGGTTTCTTCCAGATGTTCTATAGTGGTTTGGCTTATAGGGGCATAGCATATAGTCGGAATTTAATATGGTCAAATAATTGTGTAGCATAGTTAAAGAGCTCATGCATGTTCTATTGGTTGAGTAGGATGTATGTCATTATAGGTGTTCAACATATGTGGAACTTTTTTGAGGCCAAGCATGGAAAGAGGGAGCATGATGGTACATGAGCGTGTGTGAAAAAAACATTAGCACAAGAATAGTTAAGGTATAAATACAATCCAAAGTTGACAGATTCAACATTAATTGTCAAGTGGTGTAATGCTTCGTTGGGTCTAGGTAATGAAGGTACATCTTTAGTTCATAGATTTTTTTGGTTGATGGATGATACTAACATTGCACCATATGAGGATTATTGTACACTAACATGATCAAGTGAGCTACAATCTTTCCTTAGCTTAGATGCAGGTTCATGGAGTATCAATACATGGAAGATGGCATGCTTTTGTTATTCATGTAAAATGCAAGCCTAGGATGATTGTGAGTCAAAGGATTGAGTTGAGAAATGGTCATTTAGTTATCTTATCCCACTTCACATGTATCACCCTTCGATGACATTGGAACTAACACAAATGGATTCATCAGCTGACTTTGACCACATATTGGATCTAGTTCAACCTAGTAATATATCTACTTGCTTATTTTTTGAAATTCCTAATGTTATCTTACATTGTAGTGTATTTGTAATGTTGACTAATTTCAAGAGATTTGTTGCACATATCAATGCAGGGTATGTTTATGTAGTTATTACAGATGAAGAAAACAAAAAGGGAATGAACTATTACTTTTGTTGTTGTGTTGAGGAAAAAAATAAATTAGAGGCCCCAATTATGGATGGAGAAAACATCGAATAACCTACAGGCTTAGTTGTTGTTACTGGAATGTGGGTTAGAAGGTACCCACAAAAGAGTGTTAAATATTGGCTATTTCAAGACTTTGACACTCATCAAAAGATTCTTCATTACTTGAACCTTGTCATGGAATCCAATGTTCATTTGACCAAATATGGGGGTAGACCTTTGAACAAGACCTTGTGGAAGGTCTGTGAGTTTAACCGTGAGACAATACTTGACATGATAAAGAGTAGAGTAGACTCAGATGGTTCATTGGATTAATTTGTAAATATGCACATTGGTTCTTATTAATTTATACTTGTATGCACATTAATCTGTATGATTCCAATGCTATGATTCCAATTCTATCATCTAATGTTTATATCATCTTCTTTTACTTTTCCTATTTATAAGTAACCTACTAAAAATTGATTGGTTTCCCCTTGTATAAAATGTTGATTTATGAACAATCCAAGAGTATCTCAACCAAAAAAGAAATGCAACATCCTTATTTTGATGATCTTGGAAAATATCAATTATGAATTTAAGTCATTATAAAAGTGTGTGTGAAGCTTAGCAAGGGAATTTCAAGTTATTCATTTGAAGTTAACCTTATCATGAGCACCCATGATGTAGACATTATAAGAGCATCTTGAATTTCAAGTTATTCTATTTATGAGAGGTGTTGTGTGTGATACGTATCTTGGAACTCCTAATGAAGATGTGTAGAAAAGAGTGACTAAGTTGAGAGACCAACATGCCTATCCTAAATGGAAGCATTGAGATTTATGCCTTGTTCTTGGCTTGGAACCAAATTGTGTGGATTTGTTGTCTATAAGTGCCTTCCATCTATTTTCATTTCATTTCCATTTTGGATTCTCTTTCTTTTTCTTATTTTACTTTTCCCATTTGTAAGTAATCTACTAAAAATTGATTGGTGTCTCCTTGCATAAAATGCTGATTTATGAGCCATCCAAGAGAATCTTGACCAAAAAAGCAATGCAACATCCATATTTTGATGATCTTGAGAAATCTCAATTATGATTCGAAGCCATTATAAAGGAGTGTGTGAAGCTTAGCGAGGGAATCTCAAGTTATTCATTTGAAGTTAACCTCATCATGAGCACCAATGATGTAGACGTTATAAGAGAATCTCAAATGTATGAGTGACATTGTAAAATATTTGTGAGAACTGATTACCTAAGGCATTGTTCCTACAAGTACAAGCACTTGGGTTTCAAAATAGTGAATGAAGCATATTAGACAATTGTAGCACAAACAAAAGAATTAGGGCAGCCAAATAAATCTCATTTTATTATATACATCATATTATTAATATAGTGAGTGTAATAACCATTGATGGTTGCTAATCATTCATAGTGTATGAACCATATTAGACAGTTGTAGCACAAACAAAATAATTAGGGCAGCCAAATAAATCTCATTTTATTATATACATCATATTATTAATATAGTGAGTGTAATAACCATTGATGGTTATTAATCATTCTTTTTCTTCTTTTATCCTTTCCCTATTATAACTAGCACTAATTGACTGACTTATTATAAAAATTTAATTCATTAAAAAAATCAACTTAATGATTATATATCAATATCAATATAGCATATAGTCTATTCAAATAAATATTTGTAATGAGATTTACTCAAATTTTGAAATTTATTGTTGCCCTCAAGCATTTGTAATTCATGCAATGCAATCCCTTAATACTCCAAATTGCAAAAGGACAACAATATTTGATAGCCTATTACTCAGATACCATGTCAGGTACAAGAATTCTATCTGAGGAATCAAGATCACGTAGGGAAC
>VDFB02249364.1:0-11448 GCA_007258455.2 Sequoia sempervirens
TTTTCAACATGATTATTGGTCAATGCCTCATTGGATGAGGCGAAAGTATCTTTATTGATGGATTGATCTTGATCATTGTTTTCAACAATTGTGGTGGAGAGATTGACAATGTTATCATTGTCCCCAATAGAAATTATATTTTGATCAATTAGGTCTTGGATGAGATTTTTTAGTCGAATACAACTTAATGTTGTGTGTCCCTTTGTTTTGTGATAATCACAATGGTGCTCCTCATTATACCCTGGTGGTTTAACTAGGGGTTCTTGATAGTTCCCATAGATGGGGAGCTTGATGAGATTTTCTTGTACCGATTGTTGCAAGACTGATTCGATTGGTCTCCCAAGTGGTGTGTATTGTCACTTGTTTCTTTGTGAGATTTGCACTTTAAGTTGACCTTGTGGTGATTGATTTTGGAGATGTGGTGATTGATCTTCAACACGTCGGGGTTGGATTTGTTGATGTGGTTGACCTTGATATCTAACTTCTTGACCTTGGAGATATTGTTGTGGTTGTGGACACAACTCAATGCTTTGATGACATGGATTAACCAATGGAATATTGTATTGATTTTGGAGTGAAGATATCTCTTGGCCCAATAGTTCAATTAGTTTGGCATGTGAAGCAAGTTGCTCTAGTGAAATTTGATCTTGATTTTGAATTTGACTCCCTTGATTTGGATTTTTTTTAAGCGGATTTGGGATGTATACTTGTGGTGTTTGAATGGGATTATGGACAAACTGATTTTGGACATTGTCTTGACTTGGGATGATGATAGGTTGAAATTGACTATTGCTCATGTTTGGAATATTCATATGATTTTCAAATGTATCCATCCCAAAGTTTTCTAGATTCATGTTTTGAAAACTTGCACTTGGTATGTTCTCCTTTGGCATGTAGGGATTTAGTGGGATGACATTGTTTGTTTCAAGGTTCATGCATTGATTGTTCGATTGATATACTTGTAGGTTTGGGCTTGGATTTACCATCGGGAATTGTGTTCCAATATTTTATTTGGACATACTCACACTTGTTGTTCTATTGAAATTTTTCAAAGGTAATGGTCCCATGTATGGATTGTATCAGTGTGAGTTTTGATAATGAATTGAAATTGTAAGGCTTTGAAGATTCAATTGATTTGGATTACTCAAGATGTATGGATCAAGTTTATATTCCATGTTCTCCTTGTGTTTTGACCTTGTTGCAAAAGTGACCCCTAAGGTTATGAGGACCAATGACGAGATGAAGGATGAAAGGTGGTGAATGATATGAGTATTGAACGTTTAGGAACTTTGGATTAATGCTAGACTTAGGGTTTGATTTGGTGCCCGATTTGGATAATGAACTTGGCAACCCTAAGATGTTGGATGATCTTAGGATGAACTTGTTCAAATGATTTCTAATTTAACTAGAGGTATGAGAAAGGATGCATTCCCATACTCCTAACTAAACAAGGTTTTTTTGATTTTGATGACCTACCCAAGTCTAGAATGATGTTTTCAAAGCTCTAAAGTTGTTTGTGGGATGGATTTTGATAGATGTTTGAAATGGATGAAGTGTTTGATTTGCTCCTCAATGAACCTAGGAAGGACTTGTTTACAAGACCAAGATAGTGAAGAACGCGCTTTTCTCTACTAGTAATTCAAACCCAAAAGACCAATGTTTTCATGAAATCATATGACCACAAGATATCCAAACACATGTAGGGGTCAATTTGTTATCTTGCTCAATGAGTTCTTTTTACCAAAACACACTTCTTGATTGGGTTTCAAGCTGAATGTCCAATGTCACAACTTCTTTCATCCCACCAAGAGTGCTTATGTGGAAGTTCAAATCTAGCATTCGGACAAGGGGTTGCCTAATGTTGACTGAGCAAATTAAAGATGTAAACCCAATTACTTAGAAACCTCTAGGGACGCATAATCCCAAGGGTGAAAGCAATAGTTCTTGGGTTTTGTCAAGGTATTTTTCTCTAACTAGGTTTGAAATTTTGATGATGATGTTGAATGTTGGTTTTCCAAAGTTTTAGATGAATACACACTATGTTTTCAAACAAGCAATGTAACATCTAGCTCAATTGGTATGTTTTCTTGAGGTAGACTTACCTCATGCCCGCCGTAGTAGAAGATGATTTTACAATACAACCAAGGATATAATATAAAAGGTATGTTAAGAATAGAAGTCTTAACCTCTATATTTCAACCAAGATCAAATATGGCAAGTAACTTCTTGGAATCCTAGTTCCAATGCACCACTTTGATAAACTCGTTGGATGGACCAGTTGGCTACTACAAACAAGGTTCTTAGTGACGGGACATCGGGGACATGGCACCTTGCAAGTGTCCAACAAGCCATTAAAGGCTTTAATCAATCCTACTAGGGGCTCTTATACGTTTCACGGTAGTTCCCGTTTAAAGCCATGCATTAGGAGCCTACATACCATGAGACTTGACAGTTTAGTCTTATCCAAAGGCTACAATATACAGCTGAATGAAAAACCAATTGATTCACCTTGAGGTTCTCACTTTGGGATTGTCTCTCTTAGGTGGAAGCCTAAAGGTAAACAATAATTGAGCCAAACATGTCAGGTAAGTTCGATGCGACCTTAGTTTAGAAACAAAGGGAGAACACTGCATAATATACCTAACTCACACTCACAAAGGATCTTGTTCGATTTTAAGCCCAAATCGAGTGTGGAGGAAATCTTTTTTATGCAACTTAATGTCATCAAAAAGACTTTTGGTTCTTAAGATCGTCGTGAAGCACAAGAGAAGTGCATACGCCTTTTTAGATGAGATTACTTTGGATAAGAGATTACAAAACACAAAAAATACATGTTCATTTTAAGCCTCAAAGCAATGATGAATTTGTTTTAAAGTGCCAAGATGAAGTGTGAAGTTGCTTGTTCAATTTGTTTATCCTTAAACGAAATCTAGTAGATTTGCTCTAAGATCCATTTTAAGCCCCTTGCCATGAAAATTGAAAAACTTTTGCTATGTTTGTTTTAGAGCCCAAAAACAAATGAGTTCGCCTAAGATAGAAAATTAAAGTGTGCAACGGAAGCTCAAAGCATTTAAAAATGCTTTATGACTTTCACATTTCAATGCCCAAATCCTTAACTTCGATCTTGCTTTTATTTTTCACCCAACTCCAACGTTCGGTTTTAATGTTCACCTTCACCTACAAACATCACAAAACGATAACAAATAATATTTAGTTTAATGTGAAAGAGGCCACATAAAAACAAAATAAGCCATAACAGAAATAAGACCAAAAATTTTGTGTTGTTTGATTCCCCAAATTATCAAGGAAAATGTGTTTGTTTCCTTGATTTTTTTATCACTTGATGATAGATGATCATGAATTGAATAGTTAGCAAATTCTCTAGATATCAATAGCAAGTTATTGAGAATATTAATAGGCAGCTTATAATGACAGTAACAACGTGGAAAATTCAAAGAATATATCTTTCATTGCTTTCAGCTCAAGTCATAAAAATAAATAAAAATAAAAAAAATCAACTTCCTTTTCCAAACTTGAACTTAGTTGTCACTGTCCTGCCTAGCATTTACTGCTCTCAATGTCAATTTCTACTTTTAATTCCAGCCAAGTGTTCCCTTCCGTGCATGTTTCCTAGGTAACGCCTATGTCATAATGTTTTAATGGCAGTATGCAAACTTTTCTCTCTTCTCTGCTATTTGTGACCAATTTCTAAGAAGATCTTCATTAACGCATTCTCATGGAGTCCTGCATTGATCATTAATTGTTGAAGCAAGTGCCCAAGACTTCTCCTTCCCCTTACTAGTTGATCTTGCATTAATTGGCAATAAATAGCCGCTTTGGGGAGTTAAAAGGAGCAGCTCTGCATCGATCTTTCTGCAGTCAAACAATGATTTAAAATAGTGCATATTCAGCCATCAAATCCACAACGATATTCTTTGGGAGCCTTAAGATTTTGTCAGTGAAATAACTTCATAAGCTGCAGCCAACAAGAGTAACACAAAATTTGAAATTTACGTGCCCAACAGCATTAACTCCTCTACAGATATTTATTTCCTGTCACTTTTAACTAGCTTTCGTTTGGTCTCCTCCTTTGTCAGAATGAAGTGATTGAAAGGCCGACTCCATCTGTGACTATTGACAAGTGCACAAAAATCCCTCTGAACCCTGCTTAATAGTATCCAATAATCATGACTCCAAATCTATCAAAATTCATAATATAAGCCTGCTATGCTTCTGTATTATGTCACATTCCATGAGCAAATATGAAAATGTTGTTGTAGCAAATGCCTAGGTAAATATACGTGTAAACTGTGGAAGCAAAGTCAAGGCAACGCATTGTTGATAGAATGCGCAAATGTACTTAGTGATAGTATGGACAAAGCATGAAGTATGTGAAATGACGCCTTAGCGACCTCGACTGTTTGATTATGATGCTTCAATAAATATGCATGGAAGAAATTTGAAGGCTAGACAAAGTTGATACATCGATTTGGCTCTCGAGTGAATCGGATGTGTATGACAAAGATAGTCAGTAAGTATTAAGGTGCCTATGTGCATTTATTTCTTACAAACAACATCAATCCGCAGATTTCTCTTGCTTTACGAAATAGAAACAACCCATTTTAAAATATATTGGTGCAATGAATTGGAAATGAATGACATTTACTGTGCAAATACACATACATTTCTATTGGTTCACATACCAACTATAAAAATGCCTATGCAGATTAACATTAAATGCCTCTTCGCTTTACCCAGAAAACATTAATAGAACTCATAACAAATTGCAAGAATTAGAAAATGTACTAGGCATCAATGGAGTTTTGTTGCCGGATGACAACTTCAAATTTTAACAGTCAGCTTATGTAGAAGTATTTGATATTTGCAATGGGTAAACAAAATAACAAAACAAGAGTGATATGACGCTAGCAAAGATATAGATCCCTTGTCACTTGACAACGAGCCTACAATGACTTCAACAGTCAAAGTGAGTGTTAACATGGGCATGATAAATGGGACCAAGCGAGCTTACCAAGATGCAGAGTGGTACATTACCTACCTTCATTGCTTCTTTTGCGCTGAGTTTTATTGTGCTCGACCAAACAACATTGATGGAGGCTCTAGGATGCAGGCAACACTAATGGTGAGTCATTTCAGCGCTTGCAAAGGACAGGAGTAGATAAGTTTGGATGCCTAGAGATTTCACAACCTTTGACCAGCCTGTTCCCAATGTTCACCAAAGATGCCTCCCTTTAACATGTACATCAACCTGAAGCATAGAGGGCCACACAAACTTTGACAGATTGGTTCTGATGGTTTATTTGCATTCTATAATAGGATGCAGAAAATGCTCCAGCAAATGTGCTCAAATGGCTATACTCAGCAGTCGGCAATTAGCAATGGGAAGTTTCCAGTTCTTCAACCATCAGTAATCATGGGCTCAGGCTTCCATCAATCTCAGAACCACAGCATGCAACCGTCACTTTCACTTTCTGTTTCAAATTCACAGCTTGTAAATCCTCAACAAACTCAACAAATTGCAGGTCTGCCCCAATTGTAGTCTTCTTCTGCATCATGTGATCTCTAGTCACAAATACTAAACCAAATAAAGCAGCAGCAAATAACTTCCCAAGTTATTCCTCACAGTCAACCAGATTATCAGACTCAAGGAATTCAAAAATTGCGATTAATTATGCAACAACAACAGGCAGTGCAGAACTTTCAACAGAACATGTCAACGTTAGTTCTCCAGCAGCAACAATCACCCCAATCTCAAGGGAGCTTGGTGGTTGGGATCTCTGTCAGGCTTCGAAAAGCTTGCAGATTCTGCTATTAATGATATGCTTCCCTCATTTCTAATGCGCCTAGCTGGAATAAAGCAGAAAATGTTAGAATTTAACTTCAAAGAATGTTCAGAGTCAAAACAAACATGATAACCCACTCCTATAGACTGTCAAAGTCACAACAATAATGATGGCAGTGGAGGACGTGATTTGGGTCAAACAACGACAATGTATTCTTTTATCCTGGAACAACAGTAGGTAACAGCAAGAATGAACAACCAGAGGAATATGATGGCACGTGATTTGAGTTGAGCAGCAATAATGTATGATGTCAATAGCAAGTAGGTCGTTTGGTTCATTGTAATCCTAAAGGATTCAATATATCAGAAAGGTATGATATCCTTTTGCGCTTCAACAATTTTCAACTTTCTTAGTTTTTTAACTGTATCTAAATTTTCTGTAATCTTGTAAAGAAAAATTGAAAGAATAAGGTGATCAGAGCAACCCGGAGAAACTGTATTAGGACAACTATTACGAGCAGTTTCAATGACAAATATAAAAGAATTTTATGTTTAATCATAACTCTCATTAAATGCTTGTTTTAACTAGTCTGGCAGTGTGTATGAAGGATGCATCAGAGGCAGTGCGTATGAAGGAACAAAAACTTTAGAAAAAGACACTTCATGAACCCAATGCATAACCCATGCTAAAAGGCCAAAAACAAACAAATAGATGGAAGATTATTGAATAAAAAAGGAAAGCGATAGCATCCAAGTGATAATTTTTTTCTCTAAAGATGTAGTTGACCTTTGAAAAGTGATAGACCTAAATGGCAGAATGTATTCAAAATGCAGAAATTTTAGACGATGCATATGAACTGTTTGATAGAATGTTTTAAAGAGCTGTGGTCTCATGGAATGTAAATTTTAAGCAAATGCCCTCTTTCTAGCAATCATATATGTGAGTACCTCTCAAATCTGCAAACATTCTAAACTCCATAAAGAAGGTGAGTGCATACAAATATGCTAAATACTCCTATGAAATAATGCAAAATGTTTCCTAAACATGATAGTAAATCAAACTAAATTGAAAGCATGAAAGAAACAAGATACATATCTATCCGATAGTGGATTGGTGCTTCTTTGATGTGGAAAGAAGCCCTTTCCCAACCCCTTTTTGATAAGCTAAATGATAAAATGCTTTGAAGATGATGGAATGATGGATGGGCAAAATCAGTTCTTCAAATGAAGAGTGACTTTGCATATGATTTGAGGATCAAATTGTGGAGGATTTGCTCAAAGATGAAGCTTCTATTTAAGGATTTTCAAAATGCTAAGTGTTGAAGGGAGACCAATGTGGTACTAAGATTGGACCAATGAAAGAAGGACGCTTGTCAAGTGGTGAGTGGTTGATGCATGTGCAAGATTTGGGAAGAGTGCCCATGAGAGGGAGAATTTGAATTCAAATTTTGCAATAAATTTAGAGAGAGGGACAAGAAAAAGAGCAATAAATGCTATGTTAGAGGGACAAATCAACTTGTCATGTTGAGTGAAAATGAGGGTTTTAATAAATCAATAAATTGATTTATTTGTGCAAGTGGAGATATCTAGAGAATGCAAGTGGGTAAGATTAGCATTTAATCGTGATTAGATTAAATTAATGATGATTAGGTCGATGGATCTTTTAGGACTTAAATACTTGATTTATTTAATCTTAAAAGGATGAAGTATGATTTGGATTTGAATTAAATAAAGTCCCGATTTATTTAATTAAAGGGATGATGCAAGATGAAGGTTGAATGATTTATGAGAGATGAAATGGTATTATTTGATTAAACCTTTGGATTGACCCGATTTACTTGATGAATGGATTTGTTGTGTTTGATCAATTCAATGAGCGGATGAATATGCATAATGCTAATTTTGACGTGGTTCACATTTTGAATGTAAGCCTAATAAATAACATTAAATGTGAGAGTTAATTCCCGGCCACCCACTTATTAAGTTTGGTGGGGACTCCATTCACCATGGGTGTGAATGTGTCCCTCTGGACCCAAAATCAAAATAATTCAAATTTTCTTTTAGGTTTTTATTTAAAAATACCTTATGTCTGCCTATGATGATGTATCATTGGGTTATTAGGATACAAGAGTGTATAAATAAGTGTTTTTCTCCTCATTTTACATCTCCTATAATTTTATAATTCATTCAAGCATTCAATCATCCATTCACTCATTCAAGCACTTTCCATCATTTAATCAAGCATCAATAAAGCATCTTGGAGTAGCCATTGACATAACTTCAGATTTCTTCAACAAGGTTGTGGTGAGTTTAGGGCATTTGTATGTTAAATATTCATCTTCCTTGCTCATTTCATTTCATTTCTTCATTAAGGGTTTGATTACCAAAGTGGGATTTGACCAAGGAAAATCCCTATACTCTAACCCTTAACCATTTTCCCCCTTTTCCATGTGTGTTTGTAGACTTTTGTATGTAGATTTATCAAGAAATTAGGTGTTGAAGACAAGAAGACAAGTGTAGATCTGGAACTACAAAATTGACCTTGGATTTCACAAAATTTTGCGAGAGGACCGATTCACCATCAGTGGCGAATGAGTCCCACCTTAAGGCTAAAAAACTAGATTGTGTCAAATTCCAATTCTCGATAGCCAGAAACTAGATTTCAAGAGTTTTTGCCAGTAGCAAGACTAATTCGCCATCAGCGGTGAATGAATCCCACTAGTGATTCTCACTTATTTCTTCCAGCATTCAGGTCATTCCAAATTCAACATTCATTACCCAGGTGCACTCTGTTCAACCTTCTTTCAATTTTGTTTTACATTTTTTCATGTTTTAGTTCATTCTTGCATATCACATTGTGTTTTCAAACATTGCACATTTCATAGGATTGGCATACTTAATCAATCAATTTTAATACTTAGTTGCATTTACAACATTGCATTTAGTCATACTCACATCATACAATTCCTTATTTTAATGAACATCCATAATTTTTAGGTTTTATCTCTCCTTTTAGGTGAAAGATCCTAAGAGTGCAAGAGAAGCCCATAGACCACCTATAAAATTGTTGGTTCAAGGGTTTTTCACCTAAAGGAGAGAGATAGACCCAAAAATCTTGGTGGTTCACTCAAACTAATACAAGTATAATTGAAATATGAATGAAATGTGCCTAGAAAATATGATCTAAATGCAATACACTAAAAAAGTAAATGAGTTACTAATGCAAAACCTAAGAAATGTAACTTGTTTGAAAACACATCATGATATGTAAAGCTAAACTAAATCACCTAGAAATGAAGGAAAATTGTAAAAAAAATGAATGAAACTGAATGTGTGTACTTGAGAACTTGTTGGAGACTGGAAAATATTTTTGGAATGCCACTAATGCTAATTTTTAGGCCTAGTGGGACTCATTCACCATTCTGGGTGAATTAGTCCCAATTCTGAAAAACTATAATAGAGCCCATTTTAGCCAAATGGGTATCCAAATCTACAAAAATCTTTGAGAAAAAAGTATAGTGGGACTAACTCAAGTGGGACTCATTCACCATTCTGGATGAATTAGTCTATTTTGGCTTTTCTAAAAAATTAGAAATGGAATCTAAAGCTCCCGATCTACTCAATCTACACCTCTAGGTGTCAAGTTCTAAAACCCTAATTTCTGAGGCTGTAAATGAAATTTTGTGAGCATTTTAGCCTTGTAAAAATGGAGGTAACCTCAACAAGTTTGCAACCTAATCTGCAATCATGTCTAAGCCATCCAAGCACCTAAATCTGCAATCACACAAAGGAAGTTAGAGAAAATGTTAAATGTTAGGGATTGGGGGTTTACCTTGGTCAAACCCATTTTTATGTAATTAAACCAAATGAAGAAATAAGATGAAGCATGAACATGAAATGAAGGGATTAGTACCTTTCCTTAATAATAGATCTTGGATTGCTACAACAATATGAAGAATCTTCCCTTGAATGTCTAAAAAATGTTATCTTTATGATTTAGAATGCTAAAACCCTAGCTTGCTTGACTTGAGGTAGAATATAAATGATGAATAAGATGAATGAGTTATGAATTATGGTTTAGAAACTTTTATTTATAGACAATTCACCTTATTTTCTTGTTAATTGGATCCCTAAGTATGACATGGAGAGAAATTAAACTTAAAACCTATTTTTTTCTTTCTCAAACCTGAAAAATGGCTCAAATGGGACTCATTCACCATTAAGGGGGAATGGGTCCCACCTGGATGGGTCTAATTCACCTCTAATGGTGAATGGGTCCCACAAGGGCCATTTTTTCTAGCTAGAATGTCAAGAAGTAAGAAAATCACATTTATATGATGACTGTCAGTTATTTGATCAAATTCAGCATCAAGATGCACAATATGGGGCCATAGGGGCCTATTAATGATGATATAAAGGACGAATAAGGCCAATGACACAAATTTCAATTTGAAAGTGTGATTAAATACACTTTACATCATTAAAATAGGGTCCATATAGCCTAGAAAGGCACAACATCCAATGTGAATGTGTAAGACACATTACAACATTGGATTAAAGTTAAATTTAATTTACACACCTTCTAGATTGATGTGAAAATACAATTTAATATATTTTACAATATTAAATTAAGGGGAAAGTAGGTTCATGAGACTTAAATACTTAATTAAAGTCTAGAAAACTGTGAAAGTCTTTTACAACACTTTACAACACCTTTACAAGAAATTGATATATACATTTTCTTCAATTTGCAAGGGTCCAAGACCTAGTGTGTATGTGTAAAAATCCTCACAACACTAGATCAAGGTGTTATTAAGTCCAATTTATCATCAATTATTCCCATATCAAGCAATAAATACTTTTTTCTACACTACAAATAGGTATTACTTATGCCTTTAATTAGTAATATTCAATTAAAAAGTATACTTTTTTTAAAGTTAGACCATAAATTTAGGTATGGCATTTCTTTTGTAATGCTTATGTGGCACTAAATAATTTATTACTTTGATTTTATTTATTTTGATTATTTTTTATTTGAATATTCATTATGATGGTCATCACTAATAGGAAAACGGATTATATAGGGGAAAATATCAATTAGAGACTAAAGATGTTCATAGTCCAATCAAAGACTCACTCAAACCATCTTTGATCCAAAAGAAATGAATAGACCTCACCAAAAGAAGAATGCAATGACACGATACACATATTTTGCATTGTTAGAAGAATTTAAATAAAAGGCATGCCTTGTTTTGTGTGAAAACAATCATGCATTTGACTTCAGAAAAGAAATTCTACTATACCTATTGTAATAAAAAAGGAAGCATAAAAAGTGGGCAAGTTTAAGTGCAAAATGAATATAGACAATGTAAAACTAAAAATAATTAATAATGTTTACAATTGGTTCACCAAATCTATCTATTGATATCCAAACATTATATAGTTGGGAGTGATGAAGATATTTTTTGAGCGTGCATGTTGAAGTACGCATCAAAACACTGTTTCCCTCTAGTGCATGCAGTAACAAATGTTTGTGCCATAGAAAAATGGCCCCTTGTCATTTTCATAGTCTTTTAGGCCTTGCTTCATGATGCTTGGTCCATTTTTCCTTGATTTATTGATGTAATGTAGCTTGAATATGCACA
>VDFB02249365.1:0-12940 GCA_007258455.2 Sequoia sempervirens
AACATGATGAGATCACAATATTCTTGTTTCAGGTCCTCTGCTATGATCTGTTTTGGCAACTTCGTTCGAGAAGGCTTTGGAGTGCTCATCCAGTGGGTGTTAATTGTGTCCATGCACCTCTCGAATGTGGAAGCATACATCCGCTCAGCCCGTTCCCTGGACTTGTAAATCATGTTCCTGTGCACCGGGATCCCGAAAGCTTCACCAATGGCTGTCGGAGTAAGGTTGGCAAGCACTTGGCCATCTGGTGTTGTGATCGACCGGTGTTCCTTCTCGTAGCAATTGGCGCATTCCATCATCAGCTCCGAACACTGAATAGCTGGCGGAAAACCAGCAGCTGCATATAATCCACTGCGGACGATGTTGTGCGAAGTGACCGAAGCCCGATGACTTCCAATTCCAAACAGCCTGTTTTTGAAGGTCTCCAGGTTGACAGAGCCCAAATTAGTGTCCGTCAACTTGCCCAGCTTTGAAATAAACTTTGACTCTGGCATGAACGTTTTGCTGAGCTTCTTGATCACAGCTTGTCTTGAGGCACCATTGTCCTTTCCGGTTGTCCTCGCTTCAGCCATCTGCAACATAACAAACATTGATCAGCAATTAAATTTAATAAAATAAGGCATGATAGGGGCTGCAGTCGACTTTAGAAGCTGCAATAACTCTCTTGTTTGCAAACCTCAGCTTCTTCTCTTGAACAAACTCGAACTCCAACACTTAGAACAAATTTCTAAGTGAACCTTGATGACTCTACTTCACTATCAGCAATCAGCAATTTAAACTTCTTAACTTTGCACTTCAAACCAGCAATCAGCAATCTCACATTTTAGCAAGTTCGTACTTTTCACTTCAAGGCGCCCCTTTTATTGGCAACTTCAACTAAGCTTAAACTAATTTCGGATTTCAGCCTCAATACCAGCAAAGCCGTACCTCTCACAAGCAACCTCAATCTTCAGCAAATACTTCTATATTTCAGCAATGGCATACCTTTCTCAACTCAGCAAACTCCAGGCGTACCTCTTCTCAACAACAATTTCAAATTCCCTCCGGCTTCAGCAACTTAAGGCGTCCTTTCTCAACTCAGCAACATTCAAATTCCTTCAAGCTTCAGCAACTCACTGCAATGCTTCACCCTTAGAGCAAGTTCGACTTCCAGTTGTGAAAATGAGTGAAAAACATCTTCATTTTATAGCCGAAACTTGAATTCTAGAAGAAGTTAATTTTAGCCAGTGCCATTAAACTCCACTACTCCACTTCAAGAATTCGAATTTTCCCTCTCTGGTGCTTCTAACACTTGTCTCCAGTCGTCGGGAATATTATTCTTCTAGAAACTTGACTTTGACTGGCGTTTTGGATTTTACTTTCGAAAATTAAATTTAAATTCACCATTTTAACCACCGTACCGAGTTCTCACACTTGAATTAATTTTTAACTTCATCATATGCTCTCTTCGAAAAATTCATCTTTCAAGAATTTAAAACAAAATTATCTAGGTGTTCCGCTCTTTGATTCATCATTCAAGAAAATTCATCTTGAAAGCACGCTTTTATTCGCTTTTTGCCTTAGAAAATTTAAAATTCTCCTTTAGAAAATTCACAATTCGAAAGCACTGCTAAATTCCTAAAAGTGTCGGGCGAAGCTCACAAAGACTTGAACTGTCATCGCAATGTTCAAGCATCTGCATAAATTTTCTTCAGAACGCCTCGAATCCATGGGTACCCCACGAACGGGTTCATTTAATTTTTCAATTTTGAACCTTAGAAAAATATATTACTTCCATCATTTAAATTCGTACTTCGCCTGCGATCACTCTGTGTTGCTCTGACTTCTTGAAAAAAATGAATCTCCTTGCAATATCATCATCTCTGACTTCATCACTGGGAAAAGTTGCTCGTGCTCCGGAAAAATTTCATCTGAGTTCTAAGCGTATTTTCTAAGGAAAATAATTTTGCCTTAGAAAATATTTAAATCATCTCTTGCATTTTGAGAACTTGCCTTAGAAAATTTTATTGCTGCTGAGAGGAATTTTTTTTGATCAACTCTACGCAGTTCTTATACCTTCTGACTTTACTTCATTTGTATTTCACTCCACACTTGGAAAATATTTATTCAAGAGCCCAACGCCTTAGAGAATTTTCCAACATATACCACGCCTTAGGAAATTCCAACGCCTTCAAGCCTTTAGGCGTCTAGCATCCACAAGGGAAAAATCACGCCACACACCTAAGTATTTCAACGCCCTCAAGATATTCAAAATCACCTTAGGCGCCCAACATTCTTGGAGAAAATTTAAAAAAATCACGCCCAACATTCACCTTAGGCACATTCTTGATGTGGAGGAGGATAACGCCTCACTTTTCACCATGTCTAGGCAATATTTCTTACCCCACTTACCACCTTTATTCATCTTTTACCATCCAAACTTGGGCGCATTTGAGCATGTCCACTGGATGACCTTTCAACTTCACTTTTTTGTCTTGACATGCACTAGTTTGGGCGCATTTTGCCTATGGAGGAGGACGAGATTCTTTGACCTTGTTGACTTTCTCTCCCCTTGAGTGCATTTTGATGTGTCTAGTGGATGAACTTTTCCAACGCCTCAAGAGTGACTCTTCAGCTTCCAAATTTCGTCTTCACATGCATGACTTTGGGCGTATTTCACCCCTGCTACAGGATAAGCTTGCAATCTTGGGCGCATTTTGATGCATGAGGAGGATTAACACGTTTGACTTTGCTTTGACCACCTTGTCTTTTGGGCGCATTTCACCCCTGCTGCAGGATGGGCGCATTTTGGAGGGTGAGGCGGATTTCTATGCCTTAGAAACTTTTTCAACTTTTCCTTCTTCCTTCTTGGGCGCATTTTAGCCTGGTAGCAGGATGAAAATCGTTGACTTTCGTTTGACTTTCCTGCCTTGGGCGCATTTTGCCCTGTGTGAAGGATAAACTCACACTTAGAAAATTTTTATGCCTCTAGCTGAGATGGGCGCATTTCCCTATGCCTGCTGGACGAGACTCCAGACTTAGACAAAATTTTATCATCCTCGCTAGCTTACGTGCCCTGCTATTTATAGTAAGTCCTCTGAATTTGCGCCTCTGAAGCTTGGATCAACCTGAAATTTTGAATGTAGCATCCTCACAACTTTATCAATCTGTCGACACTGCCACTTTTAGTCACCCTGCTATTTATAGCCTGTTTTTGAAGGTGGCTTACTATAAATAGTAAGCTCTTGTTTCTGATAGCTCCCAAGCTCCGATCGAGTTGAAATTCGAATGAGGCGATCCTCACCACGTGACCTGCCGCCGACCGACGCATACCGGGATTACTATTTTAGTATGTTTCCAAATTCGAATTACTGGCAAACAGTGGTGCTCGCTTGGATCCGAATTTCACCAAAGCAGATATTTGAAGAACTTCATCGAGGGTTTACACCGTACTGGATTTTGACTTTGATGTCGGCTTTAGGCTCCTGCCGAAACTCCCACCGCATTGCATGATCAAAAGATCTCCGCTACTTCGCCAAGGCATCAAGTACCTACCGTGAATCTCGGAATCAGCTGGAAGTACGGACACACCTAATAAAAATAGTAAAGCCCTTTACCAAGTGAGAACCTCTTTGCATGTCACACTATCGCTAAGCTCTTTTTAAAAACCCATCGTAATCTCCCCATATGCAAAAGAAACTTCTAACATGCAACCCTAAAAATAGCCTCAAGGTCGAATCCCTTAAAGTGGTTGTCTCTGCCATGTTACATCGCCTTAAGGTCTCAAAACTCCGAAGGAATATCCGCATTATGCAAAGAAAATCTCAGATTCTGACCGAAATTTCCGCCGGAAGCCAATTGCTAAAATAGTGTTATCCGCTTTTAAGCTCAAATTTGCATGCTAGCCTCGTACACTCAATGCTGGTGATACCTGACCAAAATAGCTCTAATAAATTGCTCCTCAATTTCACACTTACTAAAAATAGTAAGTACCTTGAATTTGATGAAACTTGAATGGAACCTCTCACGATGTCCGTCACGACAAACATTACCAATTTTCAATTTTCTCACTTTACTTGACCTTGAATTGGCCAGAAACGATGAAACCCTAATTTTATACTTGGCCAATATTTTGCGTTTAAGCTCAATGACGGACACAACCCCCCGAAAGACGGACACCAGAAAAGAGACAGAGCGAGAGAGAGAAGAAAACCCAAGCCAAAAGACCGGAACGGATCAAAAATTAGGGGGTCCCCATCTTGAATGGGGCGATGTGTGAAAAGGTCACAACAGGCTGCCAGTCGACTTTTAAAATTGAGAAGTTGCAACATTCTATTTCATCTGCAAACCTCAACTTCTCCTCTAGCAATTTCAACTGAGAAAGACTTAGCAAATTTCTAAGTTGGCTGCAGCAACTTCAACTCTTAGATAAAATCGGCCAACCTCACTTTCGGCAACTTCAAACTTCAAATTTACTCCACAATGCGAATTAACTTGAGCTTCAGCACACAATAATGCTTCTTCTTCTTCAAGTCGAACTCCATCAATTCCTGCACTGCAATCTCAACTTCAAAGCTCAAGTTGCACTCTTCAACTGGTGGAGTAAAATGAAGCAACTTCTCAGCTCAAATAGCCAAGTCGAATTATAGAAGAGAGTTAAGTTTAGCCAGTTCATTAAATCTCCACTACTTCACAGTAGGAATTCGAATTTCCCTCCTCTGGCAATTGCAACACTTGTCACTTGGCGTCTGGAATCTTGACCTTCTAGAATTTCAAAAGGTTTACCTTGACTAGCGTACTTAGCATTTTAATTCATTTTGAAAATATTCACTTCAAATTCACTCTTTAAGAAATATACTTCACCAGCTAAAGCTCTGACACTCAATTTTATTCATCCCTAACTCTGGAAGATTATCTCATGAAGAATTCGATCAAAATCATCTAGTGAATCAATTTTAAATTCATTGTTTGAGGCATTTTACCTTCGAAAACACATTTTATTCATTTTGCCTTAGAAAATTTTTAAATTTTCCTTAGGAAAATTCATTATTCAAGTGACGATCAAAATTCTTCATCCTGAAAGCCATGGTGAAGTGTAGAAGACTTTAAAATCCATTCATTGTCGAAGATCTTCAATACCCAGAAGAAAATTCCCTTCAGAACGTGTTGAATTCATGGGTCTACAAACGAAGGGGTTCATTTAATTTTTTGAATTTTAAACCTTAGAAAATTATTTTTCATCAAATTTATTCCAATTCTTCATCCTTGGGCGTGTTTTCTTGCTCCGACTTGAAAATTCTCATCATCCTTGTGAAGCTGACACCTTCTGACATATCCATTGCCAATTTTGTTCATACCTGTGAAAATTTCATCACTCCTTCAACTTGGGCGTATTTTTCCTAGAGATGAAATTTTGTGCCTTAGGAAAATTTTTAAATAATATCACTTACATAGGCGCATTTTAGTGTCAAGGAGGAATATGAATTTTTCCTAAGAAAATTTTCTCCATTTAACTTCAATCCTGGTGCATTTCACCTGTGGTGAGGAATTTTTTTTTAACTCACTTATACAATTTTCCTTTTAGAAGGTCACCTTCTCCAACATATTTGGGGCACATTTTACATGTCATGGAGGATATTTTATTTCAGCGCCTAGCATATTTTTTATTCATCTCACCTTTTATCTTATCTTGGACTTGGTGGATTTTACACATAGAGAAGGATGGGTGTGTTGTGACCTTTTCACACATCACCCCATTCAAAATGGGGACCCCCTAATTTTTTGCTCCATTCTGGTCTTTTGGCTTGGGTTTTCCTCTCTCTCTCTCACTCTGTCTCTTTTCTGATGTCTACCTTTCGAGGATTGCGCCCGTCTTTGAGCTTAAGCGTGAAACTTACCAAGTGTGAAAATTAGGGTTTTATCTTTCTTGGTCAATCCGAGGTCGAATAGGGTGAGTAAATTGAAAATTGAGCTTAACACTGTTGTCAGCATGTTTCCAGCAGGCTCTCAGCAGAATTTTCATCAAAATCTAAGGTACTTACTATTTTTAGTAAGTATGCAATTACAGGCAATTTGTCAGCATTGTTGAGATTCCGACAGTCACACTGCATTCAGAGTACATTGGGCTGCTCATGTAAAATTTGAGCGAAAACGGACAACTTACTATTTTTAGCAGTCCAGCTTCCGGGACAAATTTTAGGGTTCAGATGCAGAGTTTTTCTTTGCATGTCTGCATATTCTTTCTGGGTTTTTCGAGACCTTCGCAACGGTATAACATGCAAAACGAGACGACAACTTTCAGAATTCAGTCTTCCGAGGCTATTTATAGGGTTTGCATGTCAGGGTTTCTTTTGCATGTCGGATGATTCCTGATGGGTTTTTCGAGAGCTTCGCAGTGGTGTGACATGCAAATGGAGATGACCACTCAGTAAAGAACTTACTATTTTTTAGCAAGTATGTCGGCTGACCACTTCAGTGATTCGGAATCATGGTACGTCGCAATGCCAGCGAAAGAGCAAAGCGAAGACAATGATATGCATGTATGAGTACAAATTAGGGTTTCAACCCGAGCACGAAAGAGGGGCAAAAAGTCATAATTTTAGAAAACCAGTGTAAACCAAATCCGGCATCGCCGGGTTATCTGTTGGTAAATTTCAAGTCAAACGGAGCACTTACTATTTATAGTAAGTCAATTTGGAAACTGGCTAAAAATAGTAAATTGAGTGCATGCGTTAATGTCGACAGACAGGTCACGTGGTGAGGAGCGCCTCATTCAAATTTCAAGTTAATCGGAGCATTGGAGCTATCAGAAGCAAGCAGTTACTATTTATAGTAAATCATCCTCAGAAATGGGCTAAAAATAGCAGGTCAGCTAAAAATGGCAGTGTCGACAGGACAACAAGGTCATGAGGATGCAGTGTTTAAAATTTCAAATCGTTCTGAGCTTCAGAGATGCAAATTCAGAGGACTTACTATAAATAGCAGGGCATGAAAGCTGGCGAAAACGAGAAAAAAATTCTAAGTCTGAAGCTCGTCCTGCAGCTATGGCAAAATGCGCCCAGGTAGATGAGGAGGCATGGAAAAATTTTAAGAGTGAAGCTCGTCCTCCACCAGGTCCAAAATGTGCCCATCTAGCAACAAAGTCAAAGAGGGTCAACACTTTTCATCCCTCTGCCTAGCCTAAATGCGCCTTCAAGGCAATGCCAAGCACAAAAATTTTCTAAGTGTGAGAATTCATCCTCCTCCTAGGTGGAAATTCGCCCAAAGACATGCATGTGAAGACAAAAAGAGGAAGGTGAAAGGTCACAAAGGACGTGGTAAGAGTTTCATCCACCAGCTATGCCAAAATGCGCCCAAGAAAGAAATGAGTCAAAGTGGTCGAACAAGTTCATCCTCCACCTACATGGAAATGCGCCCAAGAGGGAAGTGGGTCAACAAGTCAACATTTCTTATCCCTCACCTACATGGAAATGCGCCCAAATAAGGTCAAGTGAGGACAAAAATGAGAAGTCGAAGGGTCATCCTTCTTGCATGTCTAAATGCGCCCAAGTTGAGGTGTAAAAAGTGAATGTAAGGTGGTAAGTGGGGTAAAAGATACTTCAAGGCGTGGTAAAGGAAGGGTGAATGCTAGGCGTTATCCCTCTTCAAGTCCTAAATGCGCCCAAGGTGGTGTGTTAGAAAATATTGCAAGGTGATGGATGTGTTGCCTAAGCGTGGTGAAGTTAAATATCCTTCTACAAATGCTAAATGCGCCCAAGGTGGAGGAATTTAAATGTTCTAGGCGTTGAAGGTACTAGGTGATGAAAATTTTTTAAAGGAAAAATCAATATCCTTCTTCCCACACAATATGCACCTAAGATGTTGAGTGAAGAAAAATGAAATATTTCTAAGGCGTTGGAATTTTAAATAAAATTGCCTTTCAAGTGTGAAGTGGTGAGTGAGAAATAAATTGTGCTAGGCATGAATAAAAAAATTTTAGTGAAGATGATGTTTTCCTCTCAGGCAAAATTGAATAAAAATTTTAAAGTGAAAAATTTCCAAGGCAAATTCTCAAAGTGCAAGATGATTTAAAATTTTCTAAGGCAAAAATACTTTCTCACTTGGAAAATACGCCTAGAGCCTAGGGTGATGAATTTTCTTCTCAGAACACCGGCAAATTTTTCAGGGATGAAGTCAGAGATGGATGATAATGCAGGATGAACTAAAATTTCTCAAGCTAGAGCAACACAGGATGATCACAGGAGAAGAATGGATTTAAACTGGTGAAATAATATTTTTCTAAGGTTCAAAATTTAAAAATTAAATGACCCCGTTCGTTGGGTACCCATGGATTCGAAGCATTCTGAAGAAAATTCTCTTCTGGGTACTAAACATTTGTGATGATAGATGAATTTCTATGTCTTCCGCACTTCGCCAACACTTTTTCAGTGAAGAATTTAATCAGTGCTCAAATTGTGAATTTTCCTAAGGGGAAAATTTAAAATTCTCTAAGGCAAGATGAATAAAATGTGTTTTCAGAATGAATTTCTCCGAATGATGAATTCGAAATGAGTTGCCTAGATGATTTTGATTGAATTCTTCGATAATGAATTTTCCAGAGTTGATGAAGAGTTAAATTCGAATTCAAGTGACAGAGTTCCGGCTGGTGAATTAAAAAGATGGATTTAAATAAATTCAAAGATGCCAGTCAAAGTCTAGCTTCTAGAAGAGCAAGATTCCTGATGTCGAGAGACAAGTGTCAGAAATACAAGAGAGGGAAAATTCGAATTCTTGAAGTGGGGTAGTGGAAATTAAATGTACTGGCTATAATTGGCTCCTTCTAGAATTCGATTTTAGGCTATAAAATGAAGAAGTTTCTCACTTATTTCTCACAGCTGGAGAATTCGATTTGCTCTGAGTTTGACATTGCAGTGAGTTGTTGAAGACTGGAGCTTGAAGAGATTTGAAATTTTGTTGAAGACTGGAGAGTTGCTGAAAGCTGAAGCTTGAATCTACTGCTAAGGATCGATTTCCACTCTTGGAGCTGCATTCGAATTTGCTGAAGTTAATATCGCTGAAGTAAGGATTGCTGAGGAAGTACGAATTTGTAAGAGTGAAGCTTCCAAAATCTGAAGTTACTAAAGTTAATGCGCACTTCCTGATTGTGGCTGAAGTCTGATTTGTTGCTGAAGATTGAGGTTGCCAGTGCTAGGAAGGATGCCTTGAGGTGAAGTTGTTGAGAGTTTAAAGGTGCGAACTTGCTGGTTGCTGATTGGAGTTGATGAAGAATAGTGAAGTCACTGAAGTTTACTTAGAAGTCTTTTCTAAGTGTTGAAGTTCGAAATCTTGTGAAGGAGAAGTTGAGATGGCTGAGGCAAGGGCGACTGGCAAAGACAATGGTGCATCCAGGCAAGCTATGATCAAGAAGCTGAGTAAGACATTCATGCCGGAATCAAAATTTATTTCAAAGTTGGGCAAGCTGACAGACACCAACTTGGGCTCCATCAACCTAGAGACCTTCAAGAACAGAATGCTGGGGATTGGAAGTCATCGACCTTCGACCACTTCGCACAATATTGTTCGAAGAGGACTATATGCAGCTGCTGGATTCCCACCAGCCATTCAGTGTTCGGAGCTGATGATGGAGTGCGCCAATTATTATGAGAAGGATCACAGATCAATCATGTCACCAGATGGCCAAGTACTAGCCAATCTTACTCCCTCGGCCATTGGTGAAGCTTTCAGGATCCCGGTGCACAGGAACATGGTTTATAAATCCAGAGAACGAGCTGAGTGGATGTATGCTTCTGCATTCGAGAGATGCACGGAGACAATTAACACTCATTGGATGAGCACTCCCAAGCCTTCTCGTACAAAGCTGCCGAAACAAATCATAGAGGATGACTTGAAGCAAGAATATTGTGATCTCATTATGATGCTGAGCAGAGTTGGTGGTTGCCTACAGTCCTTTATTTTTGAGCCATGTATGTTTTACTACATCAATCTCGTGCTAGAAGGGAAGGATTATGTCAATTGGGCCGAGATGATAAGTGATAATTTGCATGCGCAGCTCCTGAGCCTTAGAAGGACGAAGACATTTTACATGAGCTCTTACATCATCTATATGTTGGCTCGTATGACGAAGTACAAGGGGATCTCTTACAAGGAACCTGTCGGTTGTGGCTCCCACCAGTTTAAAATATATGATGCTTGTCCGCAGTTGCATTTGACGAGCACTACTCATTACAAGCGTGTCAACGATGCTTTCACCATGCATATCACGAGATTGCTTCAGGAGTGGTTGCACCACAGAATCTCGAGGGAAGCCCAGGAATTAATTGAAAGGTATGGGTGTTGGTTTATACAGTTTCCGAAATTCTCTTACATTAGGCTGCAAGGTTTTTCATCATACCCATATAGGCTGCCTAAGTACCCAACAGATAGAATTTTAATGTTAGAGATATCTAGGCAATTGCTTGCCTATGATAAGATTCAGAAGAAAAAGAAGAAGGGAGGGGTTGAATTCCCAATTGTCATGGGCAACTCAGATGAAGTGTGTCATTCGATACATGCAGCTAGAGAAGCCGAGAGCGAGCTTCAATTTTATCATTTTTCATATCACACCAGCCGGCAGCACTATGATCCACATCATAACATCAAATGGGTACTGTCAGAAGAATTTAAACATAAGGCAAACATTGAGGATTATTGGGCTGATGCAGCAGATGAAATTGAAGTCAGGAAAAGGATGTTCTCTTGGTTATGTTGTGACCTTTTCACACATCGCCCCATTCAAGATGAGGACCCCTAATTTTTGCTCCATTCTGGTCTTTTGGCTTTGGTTTTTCTCTCTTAATCTCTCTGTCCCTTTTCTGATGTCTGTCTTTCCGGAATTTCTCCGCCTTCGAGCTTACAACGTGAAATTTTGGCCAAGTCTGAAAATTAGGGTTTTGAGCTTCCTTGCCAATTTGAGGTCAAATGAAGTGAGTAAATTGAAAATAGAGCTTAACATTGATGTCAGTGTGTTTCCAGCAGGCTCTCAGCAAGTTTTCATCAGATTCTGAGGTACTTACTATTTTTAGTAAGTGTGAAATTACAAGCAATTCGTCAGCATTTTTAAGATTCTGACAGTCACACGGCATTCAGAGCGCTTCAAGCTGCTCGCGTGCAAAATTTGAGCAAAAACGGATAACTTACTATTTTTAGCAGTCCGGCTTCTGGGACAAATTTTAGGGTTCAGATGCAAAGTTTTTCTTTGCATGTTTGCATATTCCTTCTGGGTTTTTCGAGACCTTCGCAACGGTATAACATGCAAAGCAAGATGACAACTTTCAGAATTCAGTCTTCCAAGGCTATTTTTAGGGTTTGCATGTCAGGGTTTCTTTTGCATGTCGGATGATTCCTGATGGGTTTTTCGAGAACTACGCAGTGATATGACATGCAAACGGAGATAATCACTCAGTAAGGAACTTACTATTTTTAGCAGGTGCGTCCCGGCAGCCGCTTCCCAGCAATTCAGAATCATGAGCTGATCACAATGCGACAGAAACGAAGACAAACGGAGATCGTTTGATATGCATGCAGAGCAAATTAGGGTTTCCAACTTCGGAGCCTGAAAAGAGGGGTTAAAAGTCAGAATTTTCGAAAACCGGTGTAAACCACCGCGATCAGCATCCTTCAGGCTATCTGCTGATAAAAATTCAAATCAAACGGAGCACTTACTATTTATAGTAAGTCATTTTGGAAACTGGCTAAAAATAGCAAGTCAAGTGCATGCGCTGATATCAGCAGTCAGGTCACGTGGTGAGGAGCTCCTCATTCAAATTTCAGGTCAATCGGAGCAGTGGAGCTATCAAAAGCAGGCAGTTACTATTTATAGTAAATCATCCTCAGAAATGGGCTAAAAATAGCAGGTCAGCTAAAAATGGCAAAGTCGACAAGACAACAAGGTCATGAGGATGCAGTGTGCAAAATTTCAAGTCGTTCCGAGCTTCAGAGATGCTAATTCAGAGGACTTACTATAAATATGTAATGTCCCCATTTTGGCCATACGCTCTTCATTTGGATTTAGCCTATTTCCGGAAATCCGTAGGCTAATCTGACGTGGAAAATTAGGGTTTCCTCTTTCAGATACTGCTCAGTTGGCGTTCAGAGGTTGTTGTGCAGACTTACTATTTATAGCAATTTGCTATTTTTAGGAAGTCTATCTTTTGGCAGTATCTGTTTAGCAACAGTTCAATCCTTTGCAGGTTAGTGTTCAATTTGGCTATCTGTTGTTTTGATGTGAACTTACTATTTATAGAAGTTGGCTATTTTTAGTAAGTCTAAATTTGGCAGTAGCATCATCAGCAGCTCAACTCAAGTCATCTTCCTATCCATCAGTTTCAGTATTGGCATTGGTTTTGGTTATCTCCATGGACTGAGTTTTTATACTTAGTCAAATTTCATGTTTCTCAGTTGTACCCCATGCCTAGGAGTAATAACTTCATGTTGTTTTAAAAGAAGGGCCATTAAGGGGGTCAATTGTGCATTTAATAATTTATTAAATGCTTTATTGTTGCAAAGTGAAAAGGAGGTTGAGTAATATTATATTATTTCAAAAAGTAAAATGCAAAAAGGTGGCATCCCTTTTGGAAGTTGAAGTGATTCCACTTCTTGGAATTTGAAGAGTTCTTGTTGCTTCATTTTGATTGAGAGACATATATTCTTTCTTTGTTTGAAGAGCTGATTAGGCATATTTTTGAAGAGCAAAGTTACGCTGCTGGAATGAATCCAGAATCTGGCTAAGGGAAAGCTTAGCAAATTTACTCCATTCTTCGGGCCTGCAACTATGGTTCCCTAGGTGGTGGATTGAGAGTGTGCTTCATCTAGAAGTACATATTGAGCATTATTGTGGAGTTTTGGTGAGATATTTCTAGTTTTTATGTTGTTGGTTTATCATGGCTGAAAGTGATTTTTGTAAACAACTTTTAGTATGAATTTT
>VDFB02249368.1:0-10539 GCA_007258455.2 Sequoia sempervirens
TTACATCCCTAACTTTAAATCTCTTTTACTTTTTACTTTTGAAGTAATTAGTAGATGATTACGCATGATTCAATGATTAGATGTTTAGGAAAAATTTCTGGAAAAATCAATGTATCTTAAGTTACATTTATTTCACTAAAATTGGCATGTGTTTAAAAGTTGTCAAGATGTGATGACTTCATGAGGATTATGAAATGATTATTAATACAATAATCTTTAGTTGGTAATGGAAAGTTGCATTTAGGAATCAGGTTTCCACCCTCCGAGAAAAGGAGGGAGAGCATCATTGGAGAGAAGGATATAGATACAAGGAATAACAGGTTGTCACCATCTTAGGTCTAGTGTTGACGCAAAAATGGTCAAACCTACTTGAGTCAGGTGGGTGATACTCAACTCTCTTGGTCTAAGTTTACTGCTTGAATCGACAAGTTGTCGATGTCATTTAATGTCTAGTGCATGTTGTTTAACATGTTTAAAAGCTTGTTGATAGTACTCATTTAGTCGACCTATGTGTTGAGATGATTCTCTTCTGGGTTATTAACTCTCTTTTTATTATATAAAACAAATGAATATATGAATATAGGTATACCTTGTCAATAAGGTAAGCATATGTACTCGTACACATATAGATGGGTGCATGGATGCATATGTGCGTACAATGACATAGATATTACCATCATACAACATTTATGTTCAAGTATGTATGTATACATACGTACATGCATAAGTTATTGCAACCGAAAATGACTCTCATTGGGATATTGCATAAGGACGTCGAGCTTGATGATAATTTTGAAAGTGTATATTGAGAGATGGAAACGATACCATGTTCCACATTTTTCTCCTAGAATTATTTAGTTATTGTAACCGTTTTGTGTTGGGAGAGATAGGGAGTATTCGAAGGAGTCTAAGAGATCACCCTCTAACTCCAGGTAGTTACGGTGGGGAGGAGGCGATAGCTTTTGGAGGGTAACTGTTCCTCTATGGAACAACGTGAACGGGAATAAAATGGTCTCTTGGCCAGTGTATGGAGGAAGTGCGCTTCTTGTCCAACGTATGGGATAAAAGAGGATTTTGGTTAGCTTTGCGCAGGGAAAGACATTAAGAGTAGGCCGAATTGGAGAAATACCTTCACATTTGAGGGATTGTGCTTAGGTAGAGTAAAGAATTTCACCCTTGCATGCATTTTCAATTATGAGTTTTCTTTTATATCGAGTTTCCACGAGATGCATATCTTATGGGGATGATGCTTTTACTGTGGTGCCCTCATCTTTGATATATTCTTTGTGGTAATGACTTGAGAAATTCAGTCGAGCTTGAATAATATTTAAATCTTTTCTTTTCATTTCAGAGGCTTCAGGCCTTACGACCGAGCTGTATTCCTCTCCATTCTTCACTGTGTCTAAGCTCGAGACTGATGGCTAAGCTATACTATATTATGTTCCTTGCAATGAATTTCCTAAGGCCATGGACGCTGAGCTTCAATACATTATATCCCTTCCTATACTAAAGCTCACAGATGTGAAAATCAGGCTATATTGCAAGGTTTATCATGTTAAATTTGTAGCTCAAGGTCACAAGGCCGACGAGCTCAATGCATTAAAATCCATACCATAACTATGGCTCAAGGTCAATATGGTCGAGCACTTATAATTACTACAACATATACACATCAAATAATGATGTTGATAGAATAAAATAGAGCCAAGTCTCGAGTAAGTAGTCGAGCCTAAGGAGTTCAAGGTATGAAAATTGCCAAACTATGGTATTGTACCTATTAGTGATTCAACATGCATATAACCAATATCACCATCATGACTGTGGTGATGGATGATATAGCCTTAAACATAAATATGCTGACAACACTGAAACAAAATTTGGACTCAACTTGCATGAAAACCCGATTGTGGTTAAAGAAGGGTTTATTAAATAATTATGACTGTACTTGTCTACCCTCAACAAAGGAGGTGGTGTGATCATCAATGATCATAGTTTTAACATATGAAGCTTGCATGTTAGCCAAATCATTATTATTTGTTCTACTTTTGATAACCAAGAGCTATATGGTTATTATTTCAATATTTTAATTCTTTGTTTTATTTATGAGTGAACTTTATGGGAATAGTGTTTATTAGCAAAGCTCGTAAGGGTAATTTGAGCTATCAACTTTTATGAAACCATTCTTTTTAGTCAAGGCAAGGTATGCTTATAGCATTAAGAATATGATTTTATCTTATGGGATAGTTTAAATTGGAATTTAGAATCATGGATAGACCTAGGGTGGTGAATATGGTTTGACTTATGATATGAATAGAAATGGAATAAGGTGATGTGGAGTCACAAATTCCCTATAACAAAGTTTAACTATTATTGATAGTTATTATGTTAACTAAGACACTTTTTATGTATTTAAAGGATATGTTGAATCCTTGTTGGAAAAGAAGAAAATAGATAAGAGTAAAGTTGTAATGTCTTGTAGGCAGCAATAAGTGTCTGCCTAGTTTATTGGTGGATACTATGGTTAGTATGAAACTATTATACTTCACCGTAAATTGAAGCCATCTTGTTGGGAATGGTCATGCCTCATGAGTGAGGTATAAGATATTAAAAACCTAACTTATGTTGGAAGATTGACTTGGATCAAGACTATTGATATGGAATGAAAGTATTCTTTTAGACATTACATTAGTGAGGGAATACATTGAATACTGTGTTTAATCATGAACGTAAAATGTGAACTCAAACAATGCCTAGTGGTCTAGGAAAGACTAAAAGTGTTTTGTATCTATGATTTGTTACACTTATTTTGTTACCTTTGGAAAAGCAAGGATGTTGGATATTTTCATGTATTGGCTTAGAGAAGTTAAACCCTAGTATTGAAACGAGGATATAGGAAATCTATAACTCCTATGCCGGATAGGACACTGCGCATATATCTATGTTGATTGACAATGAAAGGTCGAGGAAACTATAGAACAAGACAGGAAGTGTTTATAAGACATTAAGATATTCTATGAAAATGTCCAAACTTTAAGTAATGCATCAAAGATATTCGGTATTTGAATCTTGAGAGAAAATGACGGGAGGTCATAAACCCTATATATTGCAAGGATGCAATAAGAGACTTTTTAAAAGGTTGAAATCCTTTAGACTTTACATTGATTGAATATCCTAGATTAAGGATTAGTTCTAAGTCAGTATGGCTAGAATGGATTTTCTATACAGACAAGTTGGAGTCTAGAGTACCAAATTGAGCAAGTAATCTATAGGATGAGACAGTTCCAAGTTGAGTCAGAGGTGAGTTTCTAGATGGCATGACCAATCAGAATGATCATACTTAGCTAGAAGGAATCTAGAGTTGTATGGTCGATTGAGTTTTGGAGGACACGTCCCTAGGACTCAGATGGAGAAACTTGACAGTTCCTTATATCTATACTCTTTGAGAAGGGCCGGGTTACTTCCAGTTTGGAAGTGCGCGGGGGACCACTTGAGTCCGTGGTTGGAGGAAAAGCACTCGGATGATGCTCTCCCTCTATAGCAGTAGACTCTCTGAGGCTTGTGAAGATAGAGGTCGACATTCCAGATGCAGTGAACTCCATGTTCTGGCTTATGATAGAAAAACCTGTGAGGTAAAACTATTCTTTATGCCAAATTTATTTTATCTGATATAAATGAATTATGTAAGGAATTAGCTTGATTCTAGTTATGATTACATGTGAATTCAAGTTTGAATTTATCTGGAAAAGTTGTACTTTATTCTTGTGCTTATGCAAATGTTTTCACTTTTAAAAAAAAAAAAATCTCTCATGTTTACTAAGTTTATTTACCTTCTAGTAAATTCTTGAGTTTACTTGTTTATTAAGAGGTGGAATGTTATAGATGACCTTGTACTTTCACCTTGGTCTATGTCATATCATGTGTTTGTTGTCCATTTGTGTCATTTTTACCGGCCTATCGATGATTAAGAGCAAATAAATATTAAAAGTCCCATGGCAATGTTTTGGGGCTGATTTGGTCTTAGGAACCAATGATGCATCTCCTTTAGTCGGTCATCTTCCTTCCTTCCGCTCCCATATAGTGTATTGTAATCCATATCATCATCCACATCTTTTTAATAACATTTCTTTATCTCTTCATATTCTAGTCTTCTTATCAATTTTGAGAGCACACCTGTGTTCTTGGAACCCGTCTATCCCCTCAAGGGGGCATACCGCTACCCTCCTCGTCATTCTTCCTCATCTTATTTTGTACTGGAGGATGACTTTGACTTATTTTTCTTTGTTACAATGCGACATGCTAAATTATGACAAAGAGGGGCAAAATGTAGACACAAAAATGACCTAGGCCTACAAGCTTTATTTTACCACTTTCATCCTAGCATAATTATGACATCTTAATTATGTCCTTGGTCCACATTCGACTATTAATTAAATAATTCATAATTATTTAATTAATTCATGTCCTTTTATTCTTCATGATTATTAAATAAATAAATTCTATGTATTTATTAAATACGTCACTAATTCTCTAAATCTCCCTATAATTAAATAAATTTATAAATTTGTTTAATTAACCTTATTCATTAATTCTTCCTAATTATTAAATAAATGAATTACATTTATTTATTTAATGTCACTAACTGTCATAATTAAATGAATTGATTGATTTATTTAATTAATTAATCTTATCCGCTAAATTAAATAATTATCTTTAATTATTTAATGTCAAAATTAATATCTCCCCATTTTAAATAAATGAAATTATTTAAAATGTCACTCTCTTTTAACTATCGCCTTCATTTTGGTAAATAATCTAAAAAAGACATTTATTGTCTCATTAAAATCATTATTTTGAATTAATTTAATCTAAAATAGTAATTAATCTTCCAAAAATCAAGTAATCGGTAAATTCTTTTGATTTTCCAAATTTGATCTTCACCAACTCTTTTATCTTTCTCTTTGATTTCTTTTGAATCTCTTGCCAAATCAAAGTTTTATCTCTTTGATTTTTTGTAACTTTATTTTCTAATTAATTTTATCTCTATTTATTCTCCATCGCTTCATTCATTATCCTGAGATATTATCTTGACTACTCACTTAAGGATTTTTCTCCTCTTAACCCTCGATATTAGGATTAATAAAATTTAATCTAGACCTCCGATTTTTAGGTCTCTCACAGCATCAATTCCCATTCTGCCCTGCTCTAAATGGCATTTTCTATAAAATGTCATTTTTCGCTTCATTTTTTTACTGACAATATTTTAGACATTAGATGGCTAGAGATTCTACAAACACAAAATACGGTCATCTTACTTCATTTAGTCTGGCATATTTAGCATAGGCATTTCAATTATATTGTCATAGGCATTAGGCATTTGTGGACTTTGATCACCCTTCAAAGCTTGGTGTAGGACTTAGACATTTATTTGTAGATTGCTCGCATGTTCGATCTGAGGGAAACATGTCAACCAATAAGTTAGAAGGTGTTACAAAAGTGAATCATGGAAGACTCAGTGATTTACAGGTATAATCATTCTTTATTTTAACTTCCATTGTGTTTTGTAATTTCTTTGGGTTTTTGTCTTTTATATGCTTTATTGATTAATAATCTTATCCAAAATTTACCCTTAGTTAAAATTTCCACCCACACTCTGCACCTTCTCACCATAGATCTTTGGTGCATCCGTCTGGCCACCTGATAAAGAGATGATTTAAATCCGCGAGCTTCCATTCCTTCAACCTTAACAAGCCCCACTTCTAATATCACTTGTTCCAGAATTCCCTCCATATACTCTAAAAAATATTTGTGAACCAAATTTTTCATGAATTTCCTCACTACATCCATTGACTCTCCTAAGTCCAGACCCCAAGCCATGACCAATGAATAAATATCCATTTTGGTCCTCTATCTATGCTTTAATTTTTCAAAGCCATTACCCAAAATGAATTGAACTACTTGCGCCACCTGCACATCCTTGAAGAGAAATAAACCCCATAGCCTCTTCATAAACGCTTTACCAATGAAAGGGTCTAGCTTCCTCCGTAATGTCAAGGTGAAACTGGCCTCCATTGTTTCTCTGGTTCACTTTTTATAGAAACTTCCACGCCTCCTTCACTTACTAAACAAAGTTTAATTTTCCAATGTTTTTTTCTTAATCATTTGAAAATAGGTTTTTTTTGTCTATTCATATGGTATTAATCCACGTTGCCACCCAGTACCATAGCCAAATTGAGAATTTCAATAGAATAAATGAAAGTTAGAGTACTTCAATTCACTCAAAAGAGAGAATTAAATGTCTCCTTTTACCTTAATGATTATCAATGTCCTAATAAGTCACAATAAATTTTGCTCACTTATGATTGGAACTATATGTTGATTTCTAAAACCAATAATTAATAGAATCTCAACCATTGATTTCTAAAAATCTAACGGTTCTAATGTTATTCCAAAGGTTTCAGTTTTGCAAGTCTAGTTCTTAGAGGATTTACTTCTGGAATGCATCTATAGTCGTCCATCAAAAATTCATTGAACGGTCCCTCTTTTAAAAGAAACTTTATGCACATGCATAATTTAAAATGGGGACATTACTAGGTTGATGAGACTCGACCCTCAGGATTAAATAGTTAAGATTTAAGGCTTTTTCATAAAATATTTTGGTCTAACTTAGGCAATATTAAACGGTAAACAAGAGCAGGATGACCGACAGTCGACAGACCTAAATAATTAATAAAATCTCAACCATTAATTTCTAGAAATCTAATGGTTCTAGTGTAATTCTGTAGGTTTCAATTCACAAATCTAGTGCTTGAGATATATACTTCTAGAATGAAACTACAACCGTCCATCAAGAATTCATTGAATGGACCCTCTTTTAAAACAAACTTTATGCACATGCATAATTTAAAATGGGGACATCGCTAGGGTGACAAGACTCAACCCTCAGGATTAAAGAATTAAGATTTAAGGCTTTGTCATAAAATATTTTGGTTTGACTTAGGAAATATTAAATGGTAAACAAGAGTAGGATGACCAACATACCTAAATAATTAATAAAATCTCAACCATTGATTTCTAGAAATCTAACGGTCTAGTGTAACTCCACAAGTTTCAATTCACAAATCTAGTGCTTGAGAGATATACTTCTGAAATGCAACTACAACTATCCATCAAAAATTCATCGAAAGTTCATGGTCCATAATGTCAAGCGGTCATTGAAACTTGGAACCTTAGCACCAAAGTTTGAAGTTTCAAGTTTTTGAAACCTCTAACCCACCAACTACAAAGATGACCAAGAAAGACTTGCAACTAAGGTTAGGAAAATTTGCACCGACACTTCGCCACTACATTTTTTTATTAGTTTCATATTATGTTTAATTTGCCAAATTTTTTTCTTAATCATTTGAAAATAGGTTTAATTCACTAATTAATTTTTTTTTGGGCTCTTGAAAAATAAGTTAAATTCTTAAGCCAATTGAAATATTTTATTGGTTTGAAAATAGATTTTAATCGCCAATGGAAAAATTTTAGTGGTTTTAAAAAAATTGCATTTCACCAAGATTTTCCAATGGACATTATTCTTTTTTCACGATAACTGAAAAAATTCACAACTAAAATTAATATTTTTATTGGGAAGTATACAATATTTTCTAGGATTTTACACCTTCACCGATGGGGGGGTTTCTTAAAGTTTTCCCTACTCCATACCCCATATAGGCTGCTCACAGCCAAAATTAGGGAGCCAACCCAACAAGATAACCATACATCTAACCCACTGAAACAAAATTGCAGCAAGACAACAAGGTATAACATAACACTACCTTAAATTTATACATACATTTAACAAAATAGGATGATGAAGATCCTACCTCAAAAATTTAAATGCAATTGGCTGCTTGCTTCCTCAATCCCTTCCAACTTCTTTCAGCCCTTCCCACAATTTCCCCCACACTTAGGCCCCCCAAAAAATGAAAAACATAGGCAAACAATTTTTCAAATCCTTCTCAAGAAGACTCCCAACCACCATGCCCTCTTTTTAATTTAAGAGGCATGGTTTTCACATGGACTCCTCATCCATTCTCATAATGAAGTTGCGAGACTAAATGTGGTTGGGGATGGGTCAATTCCATCTCCTCACTCCATTTTCACCACCCTTTTTACCAATAATTTATGAGGGGTCATAAATGAAGCATGGCCAAGAGTATGGCCAAAAAATGACTCCCAACCCTTAGGTAATATACCTAGGGTTTTGAAAAAGATTTTTTTTTCCAAAAGTAAGACATAATTGACCTTTCAAAATTACATTAAACATGAAATCCGAATTTTACATTTTAGGGTCACATTTATCTTCAAACAATTTAAAGCATTTAAACCCTTAACCCCAACATACATGTCACAAGACACATAACACTTTACAAAACATATAACACTTTACAAAACATAATACTATAGCCATTTTATATGGGTTGAGTCATCTTTACATGGTAAACACAAGGGTCTTTTGGTTGCCTATGATTTCAATGGCTATGGAAGGTTAACCTGCACACTCCACATAGCCATTAGTCCAACCGCCAAGACAATTAAATTAAACACATAAACTTACGATGAAGCACAATACATAAACATGTTCATCACACTCAATATACATATATGCATCATCTATGTTTGGGTAAAAGCACAAAGTTGTGTCACACTTTATAAAGGAAACAACTAGCACTGATCCAATGTTTAAACTTGAATCATTAAAATGTGGCATATATGTTTTGAATTTTTAAATGACGTAAACTAGTAAAATATCTATATTTTAGTATATTTTATGTATGTATTTTTTTTTTTAAATTTAAAAAATTATTTTAAACTAGTTTTTAATAAATTAAAACTATAATTTAGTTGTTGATAAAATGCTAAAAAATGAAGTTGCATGGGACATCAAACTTTTTAGAGTAATTTTTTTTTTCTTTCAAATTTTTGTGTGTATTTATAACTTGAAATTTTAGAGCATGGATATATTTTTCCAATTTTGATAAATATATATTTTTAAATAAATATTAAAATGTGCATGAATCAAAAAATAGTTGTTTCTATTCGACGTCAACTATCATATTAAATATTTATCTAAAATGGAAAAAAAATATACCATCTTGAAATTGATTCTTTTATCTAGTGCATCATATTTTCAAATTTTTTTTCAATAGTTTAGTATTTTCCTTGGCATAGTAATCAACCTTACAATATTTTTTATTGCTCATAACCTACTTTTAGTAAAATACAAAATAATTAAACTATTAAGAAATAAATATTGTATACTTGCTTAAAATGGATGCATTACATTTATGCGGTAATTAATTAAAATATTTTAATATTTAATTAAAACTCACAATTCCATCTATGTATAAATGAATTTAAATAATTTATTTATTGTTTGTTTTCAATTGATTAAATACATAGAAGTTTATTTCCAATCATCTTTTAAGTATTTCTTAATTAATTAAATAAACATTATGGTTTATTTATATTAATTATCATATAATCTTAGTTTGAATTATTTTATTCAAATAAAGATTAAAATATTCTTCTTTTCTAGAATTAAATCTTCTAATATCCATTCATAATTAAATATTTCAAAATATTTTATTAATTCTTCTATTATTTCAAATTCTTCTAAAGTCTATTCATAATTAAATATTTCAAAATATTTAATTAATTCTTCTAATATTTCATATTCTTCTAAAGTTACATTATAATTAAATATTTCAAAATATTTAATTAAATCTTCCATAGTTTGTAAAATCAAAAATCAAAGTGCAATAAATGAAATTAAATAAATTTATTTATTTATTTAATTTGGGGATTATCTTCAACACCCGTGAAACAAATTGCCCAAACAGAAAATTTAATTTTCTCTATTTCTGTGCAGGCTTGTTCCCGTGGGTTGAAGACATGAATCCATCCTTCTCTCCAACTTCTCAACCTCTTCCATCTTCTTCTCAACCTCTCCATCTCTCACCTTTCAATTCTACCAGACAATCTCACAGTCGTAGATCCTTGCCAGTCAAGATTGTGCCTGCAAAAATCTATAAATAAGACTGTCGGGAACTCCAAATCATATAGAAGCTTTCAGTAAAATAACTATAGTTAATTTGTAATAGCATAAGCCTTTTTAAGCATTCATAGCAATAGAATCATGGCATATTTGCAATCCATAGCATCTTTCATTTATAGCCCCTGCGCATAAATCACAGCCCTTGTCTATATCCGTCAGCAATCTCATCTTCACCAGCATATGGAATAGAGATTTTCATTTGCATACTCATTCTACAGCAGCCATTTGGAGAAGCTGAGCTTACACAATCTGAGAGCAGCAAGCTTCAAACAAATCTTTGGAGATAGAGAAAGACAGAACGTTTCTGAAGAAATTCTCTTTTACATTCAAGTTTTATTTCAATTTCTTTAGTTTAAAGTTCTGTTAATTGTGTTTGTGTTTTCAATTAGATTACAAATTAAGCATACACATTTTTGGCACCCATCGTGGGGCTCTTTGCC
>VDFB02249369.1:0-11632 GCA_007258455.2 Sequoia sempervirens
TGTAGTCTTCCCGAGGTTAAGTTGAGACAAAGTGTAGTCTTCTACTTGAACCTCATGTATGCTTTTCTCTACTGGTGGGGCGGCAGTCTCTATGATGATCTCACACTCTGCATTGCTTTCTATGTGAACTTGTTTCTTCAACCTCTTCGCCGACGTGTCTTGTGGGACGTGGTCGAATTCGGTAAAGTCAAGTTCATAAGAGGGTTTTTCCCTCTTCCTTACTAGGAAGCCTTCAAGCCAAATAGAATCTCGGCGAACTTCGCTAGGAGGGACGTGAGGCCCTTGAATGCTAGATGTGTGAGACTATGCTGGAGCAATGTCTCTCGGTGGCGAATCCAAGTCGATGAGGACTTGTGTCCGTTGTGATACTGGTGATATTGGTGGCTCTGCTTCCATAACAGGCACCGTTTCTGCTGCTGCTTCTACTGTTGTTGTTTCTTCCATTGGCTCTGCCACTGGTTCTTCAACAACTACTGCTGTTGGCTCTTCCGTGATAACTTCTGTTGAATCAGGGGTAGTGTTGATGCGATTTTTGTGACCTCACCAATCAGCCGAAGAACAAAATAGTTTGGGCTACTCCGTTCTCTCTTGATCAAAGTATTCCATGCGCTAAGATTGCGAGAAAGTTCGCATGTTCAACTCCAAGGTTCCTTTAGTGCGAATAGACCCAGTTTGGTTGATGTGTATTGCTGTGTTCGTACGAGGGGACTTACACAATTGTCCAGCTTTCTTGCAGTTAGCAGCTAATGTATGATTTTGAAGGGGATTCTCATGTGTATGATTTGGCAATGTGGTTCTTTTCCTAAAACTAATCAGAAAGTGCGGAAAGTAAAAGGGAAAGGGCCTAAGAAATTTGTACTCTATTCTAAATGCAGGGTATATGGGGCTTCGTTTCAATAGACTTCAACCAGATTTCGCCTAGCCTCCGTCGGACAGCCTCAGCAAAATCGGTGCAATCTTCAAAGGGGATAGCGAAAGGTATTCAAGTTACAGTTTAACATACGTACACCATCAGAACAACGCATATAATTATGTAAGCCATAACCGAAGTCAAGCACAAGATAATGTCCAGTTGACCACGCAAGGCAGACTTATCATCAACAAGCCGCTAGTGGTATGGAATAAAGCGAAGCTATCTCAATAAAACACCACACACCAAAGTAAGCTACTTGCATGAACTAAGCTACTTGGATACGAAAGGAAGAAGAAACCTTGCTAGCATTTCATGACAAAACGAATTCCATCATCAATGAAAAGATCTATTATCATAAAATGTGTTACACAACAATCTCTTCAAAAGTTTTCAAAGGGAAAACCTTCTCTCTTCTCCAAATTATGCAAAAATGCTCTACAATCTAGCTCTAACTCTATCTCAATTCTAGCTCTGATCTAATCTCTGATCTCTAATTTCTAATTCTAATGCCTTACAAATGAGGGGGACTCCCCCTTTTATAGCTAGCCAAGTCCAAAAAGACGGCTAGGGTTACAATTAATAGAGTGGCCAGAATCGTGCCACCTCAGCCCTAACCCTAAAAACTGCCAGAATAGGGAGTGGTACATTAAATGAATCAAAGATTCCCACTCACTCCCAAAATAGCAAATGCAATAAATGATCCATATTCAGTCTTCTAGAAGCTCCTCGTCCAGTAGTGTGTTCCCATTTGCCTTCTCTCTGATTGCCAACTCAACAAATCTGCTAAGTACGGCCTCAACCTCCTGAGCTGAAATCGGTGGAACACAATCTAACTGAAACTCTAACACCGTGACTGAATGTTCGTGCCTTGTACAAGATTTTCTCCAAGCAGCTAATGAGTCCTGCGTGTTCTGGATCAAAGTGGAGAATGTAGCAGTATTCTCAAAGTCATCACGTACAAAGGTCTTAACATGCGAAGAAGGGGAACGGCAAACCCCTCAAATTATCCAAGACTTATCTCATCACGGACTGGGCCGCCTGTAAATATGGCCTCCAAAGGTGTTACGAACTCCATCTATGATGTTGGCCATAGCCTTATGTATCTGGTGAATCATACATCTTTATCGAAGAAGCCAGCCATGATAGCTGAAGAATATACTTAGAAATCATATGGGTCATTAAGCTGAATGACACCTCCATCAATAGGCAAAGCGCAATGGCACATGCCTCAACACCTCAAAAATTTATTTGGATCACCTTACTTTCGATAGATGGAAGCATCGCCCCAAGCATGATCACAGCATCCATCAGGTGTCAAATAGAAGAGCTGTTGAGAGCAAAGGCAAAGGTCCTCCATAAATTTCTCTGTCTCGGCACGAACTCCTGTGACCCACTTATCTGCCTCCTGTGCCATCCTTCCCAACTCTACTAAGCCGCTGATCGACTCTCTAGGAATATCTGCTGGAGGCTCTATCACTGGTACATCCTGCCCTCGAGTACGAGACAACTGCTGTACATATCCAACTAACGCCTTATGTTCTCGTTTCAACTTCTTATATTTCCCTTCTTTCTTGAATAGTCTATCTTTGAGGGCAAGGAAGGAGTTATCACACTCCTCAACGATCTGTGCACCAGTAGGGCGTCCCAAGTCAAGAGTGGTGACCACATAGTTTTCAGGAGCTGCTTCACTCCGGTCACACTCGACTCGTGGGACTGCTACGTGAAGAGTACGAGAGCCATCCTCATCCGTGGAGATCTTCGAAAATTTTCTTGCCTTCTTCTTCGGTGGAGGAGCACTGATCCGGTTCAAGAACTCTTCCATCTCAACTGCTGGATCAATCTCCTCACTCGGGCTTCTTCTCATTCTATCCTTTAGCCAATCGGGCACCTCATATAGTATATCGAAGGGCTGCTGCTCCTGTGCCTCGACTTCTCTAACCTGTTCCACCTCTTCCTCATTCTGGCGAGGCTCATTGTCCTCAAGTGGCTGAGTGTCACCTGACACTATATCATCATCGCCATCGTTCATGGCCGCCTCTAACTCCTGCTGAAACTGAGGGTCAGTAATAGTCCCCTCATCATCCTGGCGATCTGGCGATCAGCCCCTACTTGGCAGTGCAGTGGCACTCGGCAATTGACTCCCCTCAGGTGGTGAATATCACGTATCTCCGATTTTTGATTCAATGCAATTCTCACGATCAGCAAACAAAGACACCTCCTGTATGCTTGGAGAGCGTGTCTCCAAAGGTACTGCCACTGTAACTCGTGGAGGTTCTGGCTGAACTAATTCTTTCTTTCTGGACTCTGGTCCTCTTGTGATCTGTTTCTTCCTTCCTGTGGTGGGCGTCCTGTGATCTCCCATCAAGTTGTAAGTCAAAGCAATTGACCTACTTTTCAATCTGTTCACCTTTCTATCAACCCATGCCCTGGTGAATGTCATAACCGGGATGGATAGAGTATCCAAATCAGCAACCTCGGGCTCTGACCAATCCACAGGTGGAAGTGGAGTGTCCCGAACAGCTGCATAGTCTGGATGAACAACATCCATATCTTCGCTGACCTGGTCCGGAACTGGAACTACCTCACACTCCCTGATCAGAGTAATCGGCAACCTAGAGAACATTCTCTTCCTTACTTCAATCTCATCAACCGCATCAGCCCAATAATCCTCAATGGTGGCCTTATGTTTGAATTCCTCCGACAACACCCAGTTGATGTTATGGTGCGGGTCATAGTGTTGTCTACTTGTGTGATATGAGAAATGATAGAATTGAAGCTCGCTCTCAGCTTCCCTAGCTGCCTGTATCGAAGGACAAACCTCATCCGAAAGGCTCCATCACAATTGGAAACTCTATCCCTCCTTTCTTTTTCTCCGATTTTGTCAAAGGCGAACCTGCCTAGCCATTCTAGCATTATTATTTTATCTGGCACTTTAGGCAGCCTATAAGGGTAATATGACGGTGAAACCTTGCAGCCTAATGTATGAAAATTCCTGAAATTGAATAAACCAAAGACCCATACTCTCAATCAATAGCTCCCCTGCATTTCTAGAAAGATTCTCAGATCAGAACCCTCTCCCTAAGCAGCCTCGATGTACATGGTGAAATTTAAACGCTGACACGCTTTTGGCAATGTGGGTTGTGCTTCAAAGGTGTAAATCGCTGCATATGCCTCTATGAATTTTGAACTCGTGGGAGCTACAACCATGGGTTCTTGTAAGAAATTCCTCTGTACCTCGTCATCCGTGCCAACATGTAAATGCGATAGGAGCTCATGTAAAACGTTTTAGTCCTCCGCAAACTCAGGAGCTGCTCATGTATATTATCACTAATCATCTCAGCCCAATTGACATAATCCTTGCCTTCTAACACCAGGTTGATGTAATAAAACATCCAAGGCTCAAAAATGTAAGACTGTGGGCAACCACCAACCCTGCT
Organism: Sequoia sempervirens; assembly: GCA_007258455.2. NCBI lineage: Eukaryota > Viridiplantae > Streptophyta > Pinopsida > Cupressales > Cupressaceae > Sequoia > Sequoia sempervirens. The sequence goes on from VDFB02249369.1 coordinate 4,351, forward strand.
CAGCAACATGATAAGATCACAATCCTCCTGTTTCAGGTCCTCTGCTATGATCTGTTTCGGCAACTTCGTTCTTGAAGGCTTCGGAGTGCTCATCCAGTGAGTATTAATTGTATCCATGCATCGCTCAAAAGCAGAAGCATACATACGCTCCGCTCGCTCCCTGGACTTGTAGATCATGTTTCTATGCACCGGGATCCCAAAAGCTTCACCAATGGCCGTCGGAGTAAGATTGGCAAGCACTTGGCCATCTGGTGTCGTGATCGACCGGTGTTCTTTCTCGTAGCAGTTGGCGCACTCCATAATCAACTCCGAACACTGAATAGCTGGCGGAAAACCAGCTGCTGCATATAACCCACTTCGGACGATGTTGTGCGAAGTGACCGACGCCCGATGACTTCCAATTCCAAATAGCCTGTTCTTGAATGTTTCCAGGTTGACAGAGCCCAAGTTCGTATCCGTCAACTTGCCCAGCTTTGAAATAAACTTCGTCTCCGGCGTGAATGTTTTGCTGAGCTTCTTGATCACAGCATGTCTGGAGGAACCATTGTCTTTTCCGGTTGTCCTCGCTTCAGCCATCTACAACATAACAAACATTCATCAGCAATTGAATTTAATAAAATAAGGCATGATAGGGGCTGCAGTCGAATTTTAGAAGCTGCAATATCTCTCGTGTTTGCAAACCTCAGCTTCCTCTCTTGAATAAGTTCAAATTCCGACACGTAGAACAGATTTCTAAGTGAACTCCGATGACTTTACTTCTCAATTAGCACTCAACAAATTGAACTTCTACTACATCGTATCAGCAATCAGCAAATTTTAAACTTCTATATCCTTGCACTTCAAACCAGCAATCAGCACATAGCGAACTTCTTAACTTTGCACTTCAGACTATCAACTAGCAATCTCACAAACTAGCACTTTCGTATTTTTGAGTTCTCAACATTTCAACTCAATACAAGGCGTCTCTTTCAATTCTACTCCAGCAATGGCGTTTTACTTTACTAAGCTCAATTAAGATAAGCAAGTTTGAATCCAAATTCCTAGCAATCGGCGTACTTACCTCAATGAATCAGATTTCAGCCACTAGCAAAGTCGTACCTCCTCAAACACTTAAGACGTCCTCTTCAACTCTCAGCAACTTAAGCTTCAGCAAAATACTTCTCAGTAGCTCAAGGCGTACCTTCTTCTACTTCAGCAATGGCGCACCTCTTGTCTTTCAGCACAAGCAACCTCAAGGCGCACCTCTTCAGCAACTTGCACTCCTCAGCAAAATTCAAACTTCAGCCACTTAAGGCGTCCTTTCTCAACCCAGCAACATTCAGATTTTAAATTCTCCAAGCAACAGTTCACTGCAAAAGTTCACTCTCAGAGCAAGTTCGACTTTTCCAGCTGTGAAAACAAGTGAAAAACCTCTCCATTTTATAGCTAAAACTCGAATTCTAGAAGACGTTATTTTTAGCCAGTGCCATTAAACTCCACTACTCCACTTCAAGAATTCGAATTTTCCCTCTCTGATGTTTCTGACACTTGTCTCCAGTCGTCGGGAATATTATTCTTCTAGAAACTTGACTTTGACTGGCGCCTTTGAATTTGTTTCGAAAATTAAATTTAAATTCACCATTTTTGAATCCACCAGCCGGAGCTCTATCACTTGAATTCGAAATTTTAACTTCATCATCTGCTCTGGAAAATTCATCTTCGAAGAATTTAAACAACTTACCTAGGCAACTCCCTTCAGATTCATCGCTTGAAGAAAATTCACTTGAAAACTCATTTCATTCATTTTTGCCTTAGAAAATTTAAAATTCTCCCTTAGGAAAATTCACAATTCAAGCACTGATTAAATTCTTCACTGAAAAAGTGTTGGCGAAGCTTGAAAGATTTAGAAATTCATTCATCATCACGAATGTCCAGTACCCAGAAGCAAATTTTCGTTAGAACACCTCGAATCCATGGGTACCCAACGAACGGGTTCATTTAATTTATCAATTTTGAACCTTAGAAAAAGTATCAATTTCATTATTTAAACTCGTTCTTCGCCTGTGATCACTCTGTGTTGCTCTGACTTCTTGAAGAAAATTGAATCTCCTTGCAATATCATCATCTCTGGATTTTATCACTGAGAAAAGTTGCTCGCCTCGGAAAATTTTATCAACTTGGAGCTCTAGGCGTATTTTCTAAGGAAAATAATTTTGCCTTAGAAAATATTTAAATCATCTCTTGCATTTTGAGAACTTGCCTTGGAAAAATTTTATTTCATTTGCCAGTGGAGAGAAATTTCTATCAACTTCATTTGGAAAATTTTATATTCCCGGCACGCCTCACTTCATTTGTATTTCACTCCACACTTGGAAAATATTCATTAAAAGTCCAACGCCTTAGAGAATTTTCAACACTTAGCAAATATTTTATTTTTTTCCCTGAGGCGCCTAGCACACTTCAAAAATATTTCAACTCCTTGAAATGCCTTTGAAAAATTTTCCAACACCTTATAACTCCCTTGCTCTAGGCGCACACTTTACCTAGCATTTTATTCCACACCTTGGAATATTTTCTAACACTTACCACTTCCAACGCCTTAGGAAAAAAAATCTCCAACACCTATAACCTTAGGCGCATATCACACTTTGAGAGGAAATTCCAACGCCTAGTAAATATTTTCTAACACCTTATAACTCCCCCACATTTGGCGCATACTTCACACTTAACTCCCCTTGGGCGCATTTTAAGTGTGGAGGAGGATAACGTACAAGCCTTCACCATGCTAGGTAACACTTTTCACCTTATTTACCACTTGTATTTACCATTTACCATTCAAACATGGGCGCATTTCCTTGTAGGAGGAGGACGAACTTGCAAATGCCTTCATGTGACTTTTCAACTTCCGTTTTTTTTGTCTTCATGTGAGCTCATTTGGGCGCATTTAGGAGGGTGAGGAGGACGAGTTTGCAAGCTGGGCGCATTTTGCATGTGATGAAGGATAAAAACTTTGACTTTTTGTTGACCCCTTGCAACCTTGGGCGCATTTCACCCCTGCTGGTGGATGAACTCTCCAACATCCTTGGGTGACTCTTCACCTTCCACGTTTTGTCTTGACATGGCCCAGTTTGGGCGCATTTTGGCCCTTGAGGAGGATGAAAAACTTTGACTTTCTTGTTGACTCCTACCTTGGGCGCATTTTGATGCATGAGGCGGATTTTTCATGCCTTAGAAACTTTTTAAGCTTTTTCCCTCTTCCTTCTTTCATTTTGGGCGCATTTTGCCCCTGCTGCAGGATAAAAACTTTGACTTCTGTTTGACTTTCCTGCCTTGGGCGCATTTTGCCCTGGGTGGTGGATAAACTCACACTTAGAAAATTTTATACCTCTTAGTCAGATGCATGCGATCGCGACGCTTCTGCCGCGACGGTTCCGTGACTTAGGCAAATTTTTCATCATCCTCGCCAGCCTACGTGCCCTGCTATTTATAGTAAATTCTCTGAATTTGGACTTCTGAAGCTTGGAATGGCCTGAAATTTTGAACGTAGCATCCTCATGCCTTTATCAACTTGTCGACACTGCCACTTTTAGTCACCTTGCTATTTATAGCCTGTTTCTGAGGGTGGCTTACTAAAAATAGTAAGCTCTTGTCGATAGCCCTAAACCCGGACGACGCGGAAATTTGAATGAGGCGATCCTCACCATCGCACTGGCCGGTCATTAATCGACGATGTACCTGGATTTACTATTTTAGCATGTTTCAATTTGACTTACTTCATAAACAGTAAGTGCCCGCTTGACTTTGAAATTTCACCGCCAGATAGCTCCTCAAGGACTGATCGGCAGTTGCCGCTAACTTGATTTCAAGATTTTGACTTTGACGCTTCATTTTTAGGTTCGGGTTGAACCCTAATTTGACCGCATGTATCGTGCGATCTCCGCTTTGTTTCGCTTCGCGGGTAATTCCGACGCTCGATCCCGGAATCATTGAAGTACGACACACCTCGCTAAAATAGTGTTCCCATCGAGTGAGAATCCTTACTTCAGAAGCGTCATACCATCAAGCTCTCGAAAACCTATCAAGAATCACCGAAGCGCGAAAAAGCTCGACATGCAAACCCTAAAATAGCCTCAAGGTCAACTCGGTGCTAGTCGCTCCTGCCTTGTATGTTAAGTATCGCTATGGCGTCTTGAAAACCCGTATGAATATGCAGACATGCAAAGAAAATCTCTGCATCTGGACCCTGAAATTAGCCCTGGAAGCCGGACTGCTAAAAATAGTAAGTCGTCCGTTTTTGCTCAAATTTGGCATGCAAGCAGTCTGGTATACTCTGAATGCAGTGTGATGATCGGAATTTCAAAATAGCTGACAAATTGCCCTGAATTTCAGACTTACTAAAAATAGTAAGTACCTTGGAATCTGATGAAACTTGGCTGGAAGCCCGCTGGATGCCTGCTGACAATATCGTTAAGTTCAATTTTCAATTTTCTCGCTTTACTTGACCTTGAATTGACCAAAAATGATGAAACCCTAATTTTAAACTTGGCCAATATTTTCACGTTTAAGCTCAAAGACGACACAACCCCCGGAAGACGGACACCAGAAAGGAGACAGAGCGAGAGAGGAAAAACCCAAGCCAAAAAGCATTCAAACGGAGCAAAAATTAGGGGTCCCCATCTTGAATGGGGCGATGTGTGAAAAGGTCACAACAGGTAGCAGTCTCTACTCTTTGTTCTGGGACAGCAGTACCCGTGATTATTTCAGGATTATGTGTGGCTTTCCCCACAGGTGTCCTCTGTGTTCTAGGCTTCGTAGGCTTTGACATTCTCATCCCTCGAGGAGGGTTGCACCATTGCTTCTGCCTAGGTTTCCTTTTTGAAGTGGAAGGTGGTGTAGACTGAACCTGTGGCGGCTCTGTTCTATGAGGTATCACCTTCCTTGATTTCTTACTGTCGAGATAGAGTTGGCTATTTCTAACCACTCTACTCGTTCTTTCTTCTATAGACGTGTTTTCTTTGGCATTCCAATCCACTCTCGGGAGTGGTTGGGAGTTAACTGAATCTGCGAAGAATAAGGGGAGAATGACTTCCCCTTCATCATCGGACAGGCCCTCGATGTCTGCTGACATAAAATCAGCAATTTGTGGGAATCTGAACTTGCTGTAGTTCCTTCTTCGCACTTCATACTCGTCTTGACAATTTACCCAATAATCTTCCATAGAAGACTTATGTGATGAGTGCTGCTCAAGATGTGCTGCATAGAGTCCTCTGGGATCATAGGATCTTCTCTCAATGAGATGCTTGAGGTTAAACCTCACCGTTTCCTGACTCATCATCTTAGCATCTGCCGCGAATCCACATCTATATAGTCCCATTCCAATGGGAAAGTTAACAGCTGTCTTCCTCTTCAAGTGTAAGTAGACATGAACCTCGGACAACTGTCTCAGGAATTCCATGAAGACTACCCTATCTGAAGGGTATCTTGGTAGCATGGCGGGGTGACCAATGTAGCCATACACGCGTATGTAGGGGAATGTAGGAAATTGGATGAATCAATCCGCCCAATCCGCCATTGCCTCTCTGGCTGTCTGTGAAATACGCACGTGGATCTCATGGTCTAGCTCACGTACGGTGTGCATAATGAAGAGATCACTTCTTCTTTTGAAGTGTCGCTCCGCTTGAGTAAACTCAAGACGTGTAAAATGTTTGTGAACCTTCTGCACACCTAAGGTTCCCACATTGTTCAATAACCTAAAATCACCTTGGAAGGCTATCAGGTATACCAGGTAAGAGCACATGTGGAACCTATGAGCTTCCAGATACCCAGTGATTTGTCGGTGGAGTGTCACTAATCAGAGTGGCCCAGTCATAATATTCCCTTTTGTCGATGATTTTAGCAATGACATAGTACATCCATGGCTGGAATTGACGACCATCCTCTTCTCTAGTGATTCTATTGAGTAGAGTGATTAACACTGCGTACTCATCTTTACATTCTCCTCGTCCCAACAACTTAGGCAAGCTTGCCTTTGTCACTTTTAGCCATTTTTCAGCCATTACCTTTTGACATTTGTCCTTAGCTGTCTCAAATTCCTTCTCACATTCTGTCACTGATATGACTTTGCTGTTAGGACATGATGGAATATCAAAACACCTTTCGATATCCTGAGGCTTTAGACTACAAACAATTCTTCCATCTACTACTCTGATTTCTCTGGTGGTAGGATTGTAATGCTTGATACAAGCGATTACAAGCTCTACGCTTTGTAGTGTGATGGGAATTGATGCGGCCTGCAGCAACCCGGATTCTTCAATATTCTGCAATGTGATTTGATTCATGCCTTCTAGCTGCTCCAAATCAACCACTGGATTTACTTGATGTAAATTTGTGTCAATTGTTTTCAAGTAATCATGGAGTAAGACCGTCTTGGTCTCATATTGTACCTGGGAGTACTGCATCTTGAAAAACTTAAAGATTGACTGTAAGCTTGACCTCCAGCCTGTGATGACTTTCGAAACCCTCAAAATAGCTTCCCGCCGGTAGCATTTTTCCGGAAAAAGTCTGGCACATGGGTTTTTTTTGTGCTTCAATGTTGAACAAGACCAGTTCCTCAAAATTTTGATTCTGAAACTTTTTCGGAAAAACCCCCAAAAATAGGGGCAACAAGTTTGTTGATTTTGGAAAATTTGTCGAGATGAGTTTCTCTGGAAAATTATGCTGAATCTACCCAGTTGATCTGATCTGATGTAGCCTGTTGCTTTTTCTGTAAAATGCAAGAAAACCTAAGACCAGAAGAGAGGAAGTAGACAGAAGATGGATTGGGAGTTTTTATCTGATTTCCTGAAAAAATATTTTTCTGACTCCAACCTTAATTTAGCAATCCTCTTCTGCTTCAGATCTGCAAGAAAAATTGAAGAACGGATGAAAACCTTGTTCAGATCTATCAATGGCGTCCTTTAGAGCTTTTGGCTGTTCTTGATCTTTTAACCTGCAATGAAATAATGCAATAGGACGCCTTCACCTTGAATATATATGTTCAAGCCTTAGATCCACAAGTTTGGGAACCTAACTCAAGCTCAAAAGTGATTTTGGCTTGATCTAAAGTTCAAAAGGTGATTTCCACTGATCATGGAGTGTTTTAGCCAATTTTAACTCAAAGTTCTTGACTTTAGTCAACAAATTGACCCTTGACTTCTTTTAGGCGTCCCTTTTGGTTTTTTTGGCAAGTTTTTAACTATTTTCTCTCCTGAAAGGCCTCTTTTTGATCTTGAATCTGGCATGATCTGTCGATCTTGAGATGTTG
>VDFB02249373.1:0-10180 GCA_007258455.2 Sequoia sempervirens
AACAACCTCATCAAATAGGAGTCATCTTGATGGAATTCAAAGCTCATAGTATAGAACTGACACACATGGTTGTGTGGATCACCACTGCCATCATATTTATCATATTGTGGGAATTCCACCCTCTTTGGAAAATCTTTCATACTCACACTCTTGTCAAATGGATTAGGACAAATTGAGTCTAGTGAGAATGAGCTCTTAGGTTGCATCATTTTCTCCATCATTTGCTTCATTTGGTGGATTTCTTCTTCTTGAGAGGGATTTTGCTTTTGTATTTTGTTGTCCACATCAAAATTATAAGGGACTCTGGCACCCTTGTTGATTAGACTTTCCAAGAACTTATCTTTGTTTTGTTCCAAATATCTCTCCACATACTGTTGGAAGATAGGCTCTTGTTGTATTCGCATGAAGTCTTGAGTATCAAAATCATAATGTGAGCTACCACCTCCATGTTGGGAACCAGGATGTACATGTTGGGAGTGTGGTCTTGAATTTCTGGGAGGAGTTTTCCTCCTATAGTGAGCATACTGAGAGGCCCTTCTTCCTCTAGGACTAGGAGATCTAGAAGGGGTCCTTGACTGCCTTCTACTTCTTGGTGTTCTGGAAGGGGTGGAGGGAGGAGGATTATGTCCACTGTTAGCACCCCTTGTATTGTATTGTTTGTTTAATTGGTGGGCTAACTGCCTATCTTGCTCCTCTTGAGCGAGTTTCCTTTGTACTTCCAATAAAGCTTGGCTCTCTTCCTCAAGTTATCTAAACTTTTCTTGCTTTGCAGCTTGTTCATCTAGAAAGGCTTTCTTTTCGCGTTCAATTCTTCTAAGCCTATCACTTGTGAACCTTGAGGTATGTTGAAGTGGTGAGCTTGGTCTAGACTGTTTGAACAAGTCATTGGTATACGTTGTATTGACATGAGCATCGCGAGGTTCATTGTCTTGGCCTTCGTGTTGTGACCATTGTTCTTGGTGAGCTCGTCTCTTATACCTTTCATCCCGTTGATGGGCATCCAAATATCTTGTATTAATGAGGGGTGAATCAGGTTGATTATCATGAGAAGAATTTCCAAATATCATGTTGTTTACAGTAATTTGTTCATAGATATCATCAAGATTTTTGATCCATGGCTACCTCTCCCACCGAGTGATAGTATAACTCATATCCATACCTAAGTGGGAAGGTGCTGAGGGGGTACTCAAGTCACTAAAATGGCTCTTTGGGTCAAATAGGTTTCAGACTGACTCCTAGGTGACTAGTCAAATATTGGTTCCTTTTCCTTTCTCTTTTGACGAGTCTGAACTGGGGGTAGTTGGTTAAAGACTATCTGAGGTCGCTTTCCTTGGCTCACTTGCTCCCTTGATATCTTGTTGTGACTGACATGAAAGGGAGAGTTCAAGTAAACAGACAATTCTAAGAAACGTCAATACCAGACTAGGATAGTAAAAGTTTTCTCTTGTCCGAGAGAGATGGTGAAATAGAACTGTTGCAAATAGGTGCAAACCAACACTGCCACAGAGGTGCTCAATTCTTGGGTGAACACTCTAGCACATATGGATCAGGAGGATGACTTACACAAAGTGTAATGAGTTTGAATTGTATGAAAATGGGTGGACAAGGAGACTACTAGCACTCTCCAAGTGTGTTATCAAAGAGTCTAAAAAATTATCTATTTGACAGGAACAATTCCTAATTTGCCAATCTTACGCAAAATCGCTTATGAGATCAAGGATCACTAATTCAAAAGGTCGACACATAAACCCTAAATACAGAACAGGTCTCTAAAACTAGGACAAGTCACTTAATCGAAGAACTCAGTATTTCAGTTTGTTGTTTGTTTGCAAAGATTAAGCAAGTATATCCACAGATTTTGATCAAGCACATAGGTTTCAATCAGACAAGTTGTGATACAAAAAGTAGTCAATAACATATCTATCAAGGACAAAGCAACTTGATAGTATTGGGGGAGTCTTGTTTGAAGATGTTTGGACAATGTTTAAGACTCAAAAACAAACACATAGCTATCCCTACCAAAGAAAATGGTGAGAAGTCAAAACCTTTGCCCCATTGCTTATGCGCATACGTGCACCTCACACAGCCGTGTCACCCCCTAGAGGTGCCCAGAAAGCGTTTCTAAGACTCAACAAGGTAATGGCTCAGTTACCCTTGTAGCAAATGGTTGCAACCGCCCAAACGCCCCAAAGTGCTCATGATGGGAATCATGGTGATGATCAACATAATGAGAGATTCTTTCCCCTCCTCACAAGAAAGATTATGACTCTTCTGAGGTGAACCTGCAGGCAACTAACTAAGAGGTTTTTACTTGGCTTCCGCTCACAATAACCTTCCTTGCCTGACATGCAGCTTGGGCCCTCCGCAGCCTGGCTTCACCTCAACACCTCAAAAATCACACATACCGCAAGTGTGGCTCGAGCGGGCCAAGGTAATAAATGTGAGCTTTTCCATGACGACGGCCCAAGTCATGGAAAAGAAGTTACTATGGTCTTGGAGTCTTTGTGGACTCAACAAGACGCTTCTTTATTATAGTGAGGTGGAATCACCGCATAGGTGTGTACTCACTTGGGTCGTTCCCGGAGGTTCAACTTCCGGCAGACCCTCTAAAGGTGACACTGGACATGGCTCGGATTCGGGTTTCTGATTTTCTGATTCTCCCAAAAGGAGAAGAGCATACTTCTCTAGCCCGTCTCTTTACCCAAACATGCTAAACAACCTTAATCACCGAGCTAGTTTCACTTCACCAAATCCACACGCTTTTGGGTTTCTGATTCTCTCAATGAGAGAAGAGCATAATCCCCTGACGAGTGAAAGTGCTAAAGCTTCACTACCTTGCTCCGCTCCCTAAGAGTTCGTCATATTAGTAAGATCATAAGGAGCCTGGATTTGTCCATGGTCATCACCTCCATGTAACAAAGAGCCAAATTCCCTACTCACTATCGAAACTCCTAAGAATTTTAACGAAGCCCTAATTAGACTATGTGAATTGAAAAACAAGAAAACAAACACATTTTTTTTTTTTTTAAATAAAATCTTTGACAAGACAAGCGTAAGTGTTTGTTTTCAAGTCTTTGTCATGCGTCCTGCAATCAAACCGTTAGTGTGTTTCAAGTTCTCTGACTGGCGTCCTGCAGAAACTGTTATGCTGTGAAAAAAGAATTGAGAAGAACCAGAATTAAAAAGTCTAATTTAATCTAGTCAAAATTAAATCTAAGAAGAATTAGTTAACAAAACTAAAATTAAACTAAATTAATCTAATACTAAACTAAAAATTTAAAACAAAACTAATCTAAATTAATAAAATTAAAAAATCTAATCTAAATTAAAAAAAATCTAATCTAAATTAATAATTCTAATTTAAATTAATAAAGTTAAAAAATCTAAAGTAAAAAAATCTAATTTAAATTAACAAAGTTAAAGAATCTACTTTAAATTAACAAAGTTTAAAAAAATCTAATTTGAATTTTAGAAACTAAAAAAATCTAAATTTAAAAATCTAAATTAAAGACTAAACCAAACTAACTAAAAACTAAACTAAATTAAGATTAAAAACTAAATTAGAATTAAAAACTAAACTAAATTAAAAACTAAAAATTAAAAACTAAATTAAAAACATGCATAAAAATCTTCAAATTTGATTTCTGAAAAATCTGTTTATAATGAGTAGATAAAAACAGAAACCCAGAAATTTTTTGAAGCAAAAAATAAAACCCAGAAATCGTTTTTTAATCCAGCAAGTAGAAGATGAAAAAATATAATTTTTTTAAATCTTTAGCCAGCTGAAAAAAATGACGCGCGACGGTTTTTGTGCAGCTATTTTCTTCAGATCTGTGAAAGAAATCAAAAAACTGAAAGATACCCAGATCGGATTTTGACCCTGGCTACAAAACCCAGAAATCGTTTTTCCTGCAACTGAGTGGAAGCTGGATTAATGAATCAAAACTAAAAACGAAATTAAAAACTACACTAAAAAACTAAAAATTAAAAACTAAATTAAAAACTAAAAACTAAATTAAAAACTGAATTAAAAACTAAATTAAAAACTGAATTAAAACTGAATTAAAAACTAAATTAAAAACTAAATTAAATTTAAAAACTAAATTAAAAACTAAATTTAAAAATTAAAAATAAACACGGTGGGCGCCAAAATGTATAACTGAAAATATGTTATACTTCTGTGAATCCTTGCATGCAAGGATACTCAATAATGAGTCCTTGCAAATCAATTCACAGCTCTCTATCCGAGAAGAGCAGAGATTGATGTTGTGGCCCTCAGATTAACCCTGTTACCCCTGCAAATACAATCTCGGAACGAGAGATTCAAAGAGGAGAAGCAAGAATGCCAATCTCCATGAATCCTGTTCTTGCAATGCAACAATGAAAACTAATCTAAATGACTGTAAAATGTAATAAACCAAACTAATTTATTGAAATGAAACTTAATCTACATGCAATGCCATAAATGAATTATTTTGCAAATTAATTTACTATGAAGATTAAGCTAAAATGCAATATTAAACTATATGCTCTAAAAATAAGATGCTTATATAATCAAACTAATGTAATCTCAAATGATAAAATTCAAATTACAGCATAAGTCTGATGTAAACGTTGATCTTTCTTTCTTTTTTTGAAATGAGAATGAGAGGGCTCATTTTATAGGCAAAAGTAGAATTGAAGGCAAATTCAGAAACAATGTGGGATAAATAGAAAAATAGAAACAAATCTTGATTGGAATTCTTTTTTTTAGTTTATTTCCCTTTTAACTGATTTGTTTCCTTTTTTTTTCATCACAGGATATTCTTGAGAGGATATTTCATTTATTTTATTTTATTTAAGATGATAATATCTCTTTTAATAAAATAAAAATAAGATTATGTAATTTAGAAATGAATATTAATAAAATAAAATAAAATTATTTAATTAAAAATAGATTTAATTAAATAGCATCATTTATTTAAGTAATATTAACTTCAATAAATAACATTATTTTATTTATTAAAAGGGATTTATTTCTTTTGATTAAATAAAATTAATGAGCATTCAAACCTTAGGAAAAGTGAAACATTTGAAATAGTTATGAATTGATTAAGAAATTTGATTTGAAAATGCGACAATCATTGATTCAGAAAGTTGATGTTGACAAATTAAATAAATGGGGCCCAAAGTCTAGGTGACCATTTTAGGTTGCATACATTTAGCACAAGGAATTTGGACAGAAATGGTCGGGGTAGGGCCCGACCATTGGAATGACCTTAGGATTCCACCATTTTGTGTGATTGTTTGAATGACAATGGAGGCAAGACGAAAGTCTGCATAGTGAGACCCGACAGGGTGGGAGGCCATCATTTAAAATCTAGTTTTGCTCAAGTTTGACCAGTGGCAGAAAGGTGTGGACGTCTTTCCATGAATGTGGGTCCATGGAGGATACTAGCTGATTGTCTTGGAGTTTAGCATTTTAAGGGATAGACAATTGCAGCGAGTGTTTTGTGGGTCCATAGGGCATGAACACCCTAGTTCGAGAATAGCTGCAGTGGCCTCAAGTTCCACAAGCTTCCAGCAGATGAATTTTGAAGGGTTTCAAAATTCTAAAACATGGGTTTGCTCGCTCGAGGGGTGTTCTAACTAGTTTTCAAGTTTTCTTTCACCAAATTTTAGCAAATTTTGTGAAAATTAAAGAAAACTCAAAGTGTAACTGGCAGCAAAAGACCAACCCAAAGAACCCGATGAAAATGGTCAAGGGAATGGTGAAAAATTAATGCATGAGCAACAATGTGATCTTGCGAGCATGAGGGCGGCATTGGTGGGAGGCTCTGATAGGCTTTATGAAACTTATGATGGTGAAACTGACATGTCGAGCCTACTATTTATAGAATTTTCAGCATTAAATACCCACCATTAATGTGGGTATGGAGGTGGCTAAGGTTGGTGAATGAGCATTTAAAAAATGGTTGGTCATCTGGCTAGTCAACGGTGAGAATAGTGAATGAGGTTGTGGGTCTCGTGGGGAAAGAGGACATCATAAGTAGGTTATTCAAAATGATGAAGATGCTAGGGAATCCCGCATAGGGCAGCCTGCAGGGGCAGACCCGCATTGCCCGGAGGACATCAATTTCAAAGTTTGATGGAAAACTTCTAAGGGAACCCTGCAAAGACCTAAGGCTTGGAAATTTGGGAAGTGGTGAAACTTGGTCAACTTGGGATGATACTTCTAAGACTCCTTGACCACTTGAAACTCAAAAATAGGGGGCACACATAATGAGGCAAAGGAAAAGATGACCTGACAAAGCGAAAAGAAAGGGTTTCCGTTCTGAACAGGGTGTGTGTGTTATAGGCACAACAATGTCTTCGTGTTGTTGTGTATGATCTGAACTCTATTAAGAACATAAACAATAGTATGTATCACTTCTCTCCAATATACATCTGGTACATTAGATTGTCTCATCATAGTTCTAGTAGCTTCCTGTACTGTCCTATTTTTCCTTTCAACTACTCCATTCTACTGAGGGGTTCTTAGAGTAGAATAGTGTCTTTTTATACCATGCATCTCATAGAATGCATTAAACTCACCAGAAGTGATTCACCACCTCTATCCAATCTTAAACATTTGAGTTTTAGATTTAATTCATTCTCCACTCTTTCTTTAAATACCTTAAACCTATCCAGTGACTAATCCTTTTCTTTGTGAAAAGCAACCCATGTCATCTAAGTGTAATCATCAATAAGAAACATGAAATATCTATCACCATTTAGGCTTCTAGTCTTAGTCGGACCACAAAGATTAGTATGTACTAACTCTAGCATGCTGATAGTAGAATATTCTTTTCCTTTAAAGCTACATCTTGTCTGCTTCCCTAGTTGACAACTTCTGCAGATAACATTAGCAACTCTTGTGATTCTAGGCAGTCCTCAAACTATTTCCTTTTTACTGATCTTGACCAAGTTATCAAAGTTCACATGTCCCATTCTTCAGTGCCATAACCAACTTTCATTGATCTGAGATACAAGACAATGACCATCAAATCCTTTCAGCTGATAGATGTTTTCATGTGTTCTTCTTCCAGCAACAATCATATCTCCATTTCCCGATCCTTTTCTGATTTCACAAGTACTGTTCTAAAACACAAGCTTAAAGCCATTGCTACACATCTAACCAACACTCAAAAGATTATGCCTCAAACCCTTCAGATAATATACATCATCAGTGCTATTCAATCCATCAAAACTAATTGAACCTTTACCACAGATCTTATCTCCTGAATCATCACTGAACATGACTAAACCAACATCATATTTTTCAAGCTTAGTGAACTTACTCTTATCTTTGGTCATGTGATTTGAATATCCACTGTTAATTACCTAGTATTCTTCATCCTGTCTTGCATGAAATGAGGTAACTAGAGTACCTTCCATCATATTCTTCTTAACCTCTGGAGCCCTTTTGCTTACACAGTTTCTAGGGTTAGTGGATACAGATTTATTTTCCAAAGCTAAGAATAAGCATTCACTATCATCAACCTCATTTTCAGATTCATCATCAAAAATACCTGCCTCTTGCTTAACATAGTACAACTTCTTATACTTCTTATCCTTCCTATCCTTCTCCTTATAATCCTTGTTCTTTTTATGTGCATCTCTATTCAGACATCTTGAAGCATAATGACAAATATTACCACTACTAAAGCATTTAAAGGGGAACATACTTTTATACTTTCTAGTACCTTTCTTCAACTTCCTGGTGAAGTTAGCTTCCAACTCATCAAAATCATCACTATCAGGTTCCTCCTCAATCTTCATTGCCTTAAATGTCATTTATGTCTTTTATTCTATCTTGTCATCTTTCTTGAAATTTTTCAATTCAAATGCTTACACAGTGTTGAACAAGTGTTCCAAGGTGTACTTCTTAGGGTCATACATTTCTTCAATCACTGAGATCTTGTTGTTGTAGTAGTTTGGTAGGGTGATCAAGATCTTCTCTATTATGTCTTCATCTGGTAGCTTTCCTCCTTGATTTCTAACCTCATTTCCAGTCTGTTCAACCCTATGAAAGAAACTTGTAACTTCTTCACCATCTTCCATTTCTAGGTTCACAAATCTATGCTTTTTTTCCAATATCTTTGTCAATTTCACTTTTTTATTCCCTTCATACATATCTTCTAGCTTCTTCTAGACATCATATGCAATATCCAAAGAATTAACCTTAATTCGCTCATTTTTAGATAGACCACAAAAAATTGCATACTTCGCCCTCTCATTTTCTTCATAAGAAGAGATCTCATCTGCAGTATTAACGCCACCAGACGGAAGTGTATACTTATTCTCAACAACCTTCTAGGTCTTGAAACTAAGAGAGATAATATATCCTCTCATCTGTCCCTTCCAATTTTTGTAGTCAGTTACATCAAACATAGGGATCGACAACTTGTGTGTCATCAGATATTCCTTAAGCCGTTAAGCTCTACAACAAGGAACTAGAGCTTTGATACCAATTATTAAATAGGCACAAGACAAGTGAGAGTGAGGGTGAATCAATTGTCACACAAATTCAAACCTAAAACTTTATCACTTATCAAATCTTCAGCCACACTATTCTGTTATTAAATATGAGCATGAAACACATATAACAGAAAGTAAATCAACACAATGAACACCAAATTTTTATGTGGAAAACCCAATAAGGGAAAAACCATGGTGAGGGTTAACTCACAATATAAAGATTATAAATTGAATACAAAGGCTCACTTCCCAAAAGATGACTCACTATTCAAGTACAAAGGCTCACTACCTACAAAGGACTCACTGTCCAAATACAAAGGATCACTACCTACAAAGGACTCACTGTCCAATAGGGAGGCTCATTTCCTATTGATACAAAAGATAACAAAAAATCCACCACAACAATTAAATCACATTCACAAGATTACAAAAACCTTCAATTCACTACCTTTAGCACACTAAAAATCTGCTATCACAACTCACTCACACACACTTTTTCTCTTATGATTTGTGGCACACTTTCATCACTTTGCATCACACTCTTATGCAATTCTTCACAACTTGCCTTGCTTTTATACCATTCTCAACCTTAGAAACATTTACCAAGGTCAACCATAATTCATCGTTTCATAATTCAAATTAGGTTAGAAAATCTAAATTCCTGTGGTGGAAAAGGAATAAGAGTGGACCAAATAAAAACATAAAAATAATATTCTTGAATCTTCTACATGCTTCCTCAATTAAATTTTATTCTTTGAATGAAGTGTAAACACTAGATCGGCCAAACCTAATGAAAACACAAATTATCAATGATGCACACACTTCCAACAAGAAGATGACACATGGATGACCCAACATGCTTCATTATGCATGAGAATACATCTCAAAATCTTCTAGATACATCTGCAACAAAAATAATAGACTTCAAACACTGAACTCCTTTCACTAGTCAATCCGAGTTGTGTAGAAACACACTGAAATGCTAAAACATGATTTCAGGATCACCAAACTCCAAAGCTCTTTTCCAAAGCATAGGAAATACATTCACAAGACATCTCCTAGATTTGCATGATTTGAAACAAAGCAGTGGAGAACTACAGAGCAAACATATTTCTCCCAGTCCACAGAACACTAACTCTACGAGTTGAACACATATACTGATAGACACAACTTTCATGTACCATCTCACTAGAAATTGAAACTTAGACTATATCATCATTAGATCATCATCATATCATCATCAACATGCCTTCAGATCTATACAGGCATAAGATCAACAAATGAAAAATGCGGAGCACGTACTAGAGCACATACTGAACAGACTCAACACTTTGACTTCTCTTCTTATTTAATTTTCTCAAAAGCACTTGGAAACTCATCACACCAACATATCTGTAACACCATAAAGGTAGCTCCGTGTACTCACAACATCTCAACAAAATCTTAGCCATACATGTACAATCTGCAACATACTGAACATTGTTGACATTAATGACAACATTAATGACAACACCACCAGACAAGCTCATACTTGCAACAATTTGAACATCCATTTATTAATTTTTCTAAGACACAAAATAACATTTCTACACTCCATATCCTTTAGGAGACTAGTGTTAAGGAAAAAGCTATTATTGCATCCAACAACATTGGTTACCCCATCCTCAAGCAAAATTTAGCC
>VDFB02249374.1:0-13141 GCA_007258455.2 Sequoia sempervirens
GATGGTGCAGGAAACCGATTGAAAGGATAGGACCCGCGGTGTAGTGCGCAATGCACCGATATCCTTCCTGTCAGGGATGCTCTATGGACCCTTGAGTTTTAGTGTGATGTGTTTCTTGGTGATGTGTTATGTGTGTGAATATGTCAAGTTTGTGTGGAATTTGCGATTTTGTTGTCCTTGAATGGTGAATTATGTTTTCTTGAATCTGTGAAGGTGTAAAATTTTGCCCTTTTTATTGAAATTGATGTGAGATTTGGTGTTGAATAATGGTTAAAGTGAAGTTCTTTGTGTGAAAATTATGAGGTTTAACGAAAATGTGAGGTTTTGTAGAGAATTATTCTATGATTTTTAACAGAATATGGTATTTTGAAGTTAAGATGCAACTTGAATGATTGGTGCTAATGTGCAATGTTCTATGGTAGCTTTTGATTTACAGGAACTTGGCTTCAGAAACGTAGTGATGAAGGTAAAGTAATTGTAATATGTAGGTATAGATACTCATTATTTCAAGTAGTAATTCCTTTTGATATAGTAGATGAATTAGGTTTATGGTTAGTATCTTTATGCGAATATTGTTTAACTAGTAAGAAGCAAACTATTTACGAGTTATTAGAATTGTTTTGACTATTATTTGCGGTTAGTGGGAGGAACAGTGTGGTATCACTCGCTCACGAGTGCCCTACTATGCTGGGATTTCCTCTCACGATGTATTTGTGATATATATGTATCGTGCACAACGTTTGTTTTCATGCAAGATTGCAGGAAGTAAGTCTCGATTCCACCTGCATTGTCAGGACTGGGCGAGCATCATAAACACCCAATGGGCTTGACGTTGAACATAGGAGCTGACAAGAAAGTTTCCTCGACTTAGTTTGTCCACTTCGTCCTAGTGGTTGGAAAATTAGTTTGGTTGCCACCCCATTACTATTATCATTTTGGTATCATTTCCTTATTTTGGTTTGTTTAATTTTCATTGCTTACTTGATGATGTTTAATTGATGATTTGATTTATGGTGTTGATGTGCATATGTTTTGTTTGTACTTGAGCTCAACTTCTAGGAGTAAGTTGAAGCCTAGGGGGGGAGGATGTAGTGCCCTCCGTTTCGGTCGTCGTTGATGTTAAGTAAGTTGTTGTTGGTAATGTCATGATGATGTGGTGATTTTATTATTTAATTTAATTTTAAGGTTATGAGGTAACACTAATAATATGTTTGGATTTGATTAATAAAATTAATTTAATTATAAGGTTACATGTTTCATTTGGAATTAAATAAAGAATTAGATTCAATGATAAACGTCAATTTAATTATCGTTGGGAGTTAGTTATTTAAAATAATCAGATTAAATGAGGAAAGGTAATTATCATTTAATGATTAAATTCAATTAATAAATTTAAAAGTGATAAAATATTAAGAGGATTAAATATTAAAATTGTACTTAAGTTTAAATAAATTACGGTAAAAATATTTATTGAATTATATTTTAATTAAAAGTTAATTATTTATGAAAATTTGTTTTAGTTAAAATTTAGAGTTAAGTGGAAGTAATTTAAAACAAAAGAAGTTATTGGTTGAAATTAAATAAATAAATATATAAAGTAATGATTAATTAAAGTGGGTAAATAAAAATTAGTTATTTTTTTTGAAAATCTTTTACGGAGGAGAAAGAGGAGTTAGGGCGGTTGAACGGAGAATTTGGTATTTTCTTTAAGAGGAGGCAAGAAAAAAATTTAGGGGAATTCTACACTGACCAAGGGTTTGAAGATGCAGCAAAAGTTTTAGGCGTAATTGCTGGCTGATCCATCCTTCAACCTCAATAAATTACTGCTCTTGTCTGGAAGGGATCGAGGAAAGGTATTTTTTTTCATTGATGATCAATAAAAATAAGTTGCGGATATTTTGGAGTGGTTTTTTTTTCCAGTTGGAGTTTTTCACGTAAATTGGTGTTGTTCTCTTTTTACCTCTGTGACCTATCTTTTTACCTTGTGCAAATTATTTTATGAATAATTTTAGGACTTCATAAATATTCTATTTAAACTAGAGGCTTGATGAGTTTTCATTAAAGTAGATTATTCTTTTGATTTAAAGCAAAGCTTGAAATAAATAATAAGTGCATTTGTGGATGTTATTCTGTCAATTGAATGTAAAGATTTTAGTGTGTAATCATTGAATTTGTACAGATTGTTTCCATATAATTTCTTTAATAAAAATTTTGTTGAAGCGGTTCAGAGATTGGCTGTAAACAATTCAACATGGAATCCTTCCAACACAGATAATTCAATTTTTGCATATCCCCTCTGCCTGCACACGAGCATCCTACCATTACAAGGTGCACATTATAATTATTATTTTTATATACGTATAATCTAGTAAAAGCTTTATTGTATGTGCTTTTAATACCAACCCTAGTTCGTAATTGTGTAGAAACCCTAGTGATTTGTAAACTAGTGCCACCAAGTAGAACAGTTAATAAAATCAACATAAATTTATGTTTACAGAAATTGATGTCAAAACAGAAGAAAATAAAATAAAATAAATTTAAATAAAATTTGAGTAATAATGATAATAATTACCATCCATTGAGAGTCATAGTTAAGTTGTGATATAAAGAAAATAAAATTAATTTAACAAGATTAATCTAATTTTAACCTATAAAGATTTATTGTTTTAATAAATCTAATATTAATTCTCTTGATTTTGGCCGATAGAGGCAAGTTAATTAGTTCCTGATAGAGCAGGGCATTTCACGAGGGTTCCTCCCTTTGCTTCTTAAATAGCTTGAACATCCTCTACCTCTGCAACTCTCCACTCAATCAAAACTAATTATTCTCTCGATCACTCTAGTGTAATTCAGGCCGACACCCGCTATAATCCTTCGTATAATCTCTCAGATTGGTTGAATTTTGACAAATTATCACCTATGCTGATAAAAAAAAAAAAAAATTTGCTATAATTATTGTGTAATTGTCCTTTGGGGTTATACGGGCGGGCTACATTAGAAGTTAGTTCATTAGTTTCCAAGTTTTTCTTAGAAATTTTGAATAAAAGAGAGTTTAGCGTGATAGAATGTTGTTTAGTGTTTTTCTTTGCGTTTCTTCATGGTTAAAGATGTTCCCATGCAATTTGGATGTGATGATAAAAGTTGTTTAGAGGTGTCATATCTAGAATTTTAGGTTCTGGATCATTTTGTAGTGGAAGATGTGGTTGAAAATATGTTTGTATGGTAAAACATGGTGTTTGGGAGAAATGAAATTTCTCTACATTTCTTTGTAGTGGAGTGTCTAGTATTACATATCTAGGAGTATTCTTATAAAGTTTCCATCTACCTTCACTTGAAGTTTTAGGTGCCAAGTTGTTCCACAAGATTGTTTGATGTGTTGGGTGTCTGTGCCAGTACATCTAGTTACACAGAATGAAGGTGTCTTGAGTTTCAAGTGGTTATAGTAGTTGTGCAGAATATTTTGATGATGTTGGAATATTTTAAGATATTGTATGAATAATGTGGAATGTTGTTGTGTGGTTTTTGAGATTCTTATGGACATTGAGAGGTGTTTTTGGAGTTACTTGTTAGAGTTAGTGTAGGTTTGGATGACATGGCATTTTAGTGCTAATTATGGAGGATAATTGTTGATAGAGGAAGCGTTAAGAAGCATGTTTATGTACATTTGGGTGCTAATTAAGTATTGGAATGGTTTAGATTCACTTCATTATATTGTGGAAGTGTTTGGTGTTGACCTATTTGATGTTGCATGGTTGAGGTCTATATGTTTCAATAAGGCCGACCTAATTAAGATTGTTTTAGGTCATGAAGGATACAAATGTAAGGATAATTATTGTATAGATGATGTGTGAAAAATGTGTGATGTGGAGGATGTTAAAATGATCAAGAATGTTGATCTAAGTGCAAGCCTTAATGCTTATGACTTTGTAATGTAGTGAGCAGAAGGTGTCTACATTTCGGTCTATTTGATAAGTTATTTGTTCTTTAGATGACCTATTCCTTTAGCATATGAGAGATCCATTGTTAACAATTCAAATTGGTAGTGAGATACCCCTTCTTCTTTCTTTCTTCTGGATAGTTAGTGCTTTGGTAGTGAGACTTATTGTAGTTAGTGTTGTAATTCATATATTACTAAGCTAATGTCAACATAATGTTGCCATTGTTGCCATTGACATCATACTTCAATATAGTTGTAGAGGTTGTTGGTCTAACTTGTGTTTATAGAAAAGACTATTGTAGTTGGAAAATGTTGCATATTGTAGATGATGTAGATATGTTACAAAGATGTGAGTAGCTTTTTTGATGAAGCTCATTCACTTTGTTTCCAAGCGCTTTTAAGAAAGTTTGAATAAAAGAGAGTTTAGTGCGGCAGAGTGTTGTTCAGTTTTTTTCTCTACATTTCTTCATGGTTAAAGATGTGCCCATGTAGTTAGGATGTGATGATAAAAGGTGTTCAAAGGTGTCATATCTAGAGTTTTAGTTTATGAATCTTTCTATAGTGGAAGATGTGTTTGATAGTATTTTTGTCTTGTAAAATAGGGTGTATGGGAGAAATGAAATTGCTCTGCATTTCTTTGTAGTGAATTTTCTAGTATTGTGGATCTAGGAGAATTATTTAAAAAAAATCATCTACCTTCCCTTGATTTTTTCAAGTGTTAAGCTATTCCAAAAGATTTTTTGATGTGTTGGGTGTCTATGCCAGTACATCTGGTTGCACAAAATGAAGGTGTTCCTGAGTTTCAAGTGGTTATAGTTGAGAAAACTATTTTGATAATGTTGGAATATTCTAAGATGTATGAATAGTTTGGAATGTTTTTGTTTGGACCACAAGATGTTTTTGGACATTGAGAGGTGTGTTCAGAGTTACTTGTTAGTGTTAGTATAGGTTTGGTTGACTTGGCATACTATCACTAATTATGGAGGATAATTGTTGATAGAGGAAGTGTTAAGAAGCATGTTTGTGTAGATTTAGGTCCCAGTTAAGTATTGGCATGGTTTGAATTCACTTATTTATATTGCGGAAGTGTTTGGTATTGACCTATTTGATGTTACATAGTTGAGGTGTATAGGTTTCATTAAGGCCAACCTAATTAAGATTTTTTTAGTTCGCGAAGGATATAAATGTAAGGAGAATTTTTGTATGGATGATGTGTGAAGAGTGTGTGATGCAAAGGATGTGAAAATGATCAAGTATGTTGATCTGAGTACAAGCCTTAATGCTTATGACTTTGTAATGTAGTGAGCAGAAGCTGTCTACATTTCAATCTGTTTGATAAGTTGTTTGTGCTTTAGTGGAACTATACCTTTAGCATATGAGAGATCCATTGTTATTAGTTCAAATGGGTAGTGAGCTACCCATTCTTATTTCTTTCTCGATAGTGAACTTCCTTTGGTAGTGAGCTATAGATAGCAAGCCTTTCTTTATCTTTTTAGGAAGTGAGCCTTATTTTATTTAGTGTTGCAATTCATATATTACTAAGCTAATCTTCATTGTGGTTTTTCCCTTCTTGTGTTTTCCATGTAAATCTATTGTTCTTATGTGTTTGATGTGTTTACATTATTGCTTTACATGTTAACATTCTATTAATTCATGTTAAGGGTTTAATGGTAGATAAGGGTTTAAGAAATATTACAAATTTGAATGTTAATGAGGTTTTTTGATTGTTGGAGTAAATCATATTTACCTAGGCTTAAGTTTTAACTTAGGTACATAGTTTGCATTTAATAGGGTAATTAGTTTTTAATTCCTAAATTGGGTGGTTGCATACCAGTCAACATTTTCATGGCTTTATAAGCCTATAGCATTATGTAAATTAATCATTTCATATTCAACATATTTTCTCTTCGGTGAAAGAGCATTTGCTTCTATCATGCATTGTGAAGGTCTCAATGAAATTGGTTGTTTATGGGAGTTTGTTGCTCTATCATGGTATTAGAGCCTCCCAGTTTGTAGTATCTTCCTTGAGAGTTTTTGTTGGAGAAGTGGCTGGAGATATGTTTATTTTGGCATTTGAAATTATGTAAATTTCAAAGATTGCCTCAATTTCAATATTTTTCTGTTGCTGGTGATTTTGGAGCAATGTTTGATTTTTAGGCATTTCAAATTCCTTGCTTGAAGCCTATGATTTGCATATTGAGAGAGGCATTTGAAGGAATAGAGGTGTGGAAATTTCTGGCGTGAGACTTCGTATATGAAGACCTATTTTTTTCTGTAGCATTCAATTTGGATTTTTGTGTAGGCAAGATTAATTGTTGTTCAAGAGGTGCTTTTTTTATTGATATCTTTCATTGTTGGTTGTGATTCCTAAGTTGGACCTGATTCTATTTACTAAGGCCAACTTGCATTGGAGTTTGAAATAAATTTCAATCTCTGCAGGAACGTCTTGATTGGTGGTCATGAATATCAGCAAGGAGGGCATTTCTTTTTAGAAATGTAGCAATTTCACTAGTTTGAAGGCTACATTTTGAATTCTTGAAGCCCGATTTTGACAAGGAGACTTGATTTCTGTGTTTGGAGAGGTCAATTCACACCAATAGAAGGTGATCACCTGCCATGAATTTTGTTTGGCCCTATAAGCCACGGAGGCTCCTCCTCACATCCATGTGGGACATTTTTCAGGTATAGGTGTTTCCAAAACAAAGCTGCATTTTCATCGAAAGAGGCATTTCCTTTTGATTCTTAGGTGAAACATTTTTTCAAACTTTAAAGTTTGCAATCAAATATTTTGGTTTGGAGGTGGGCCCGTGTCAAGGTTCTTGTGAAGTGCTCTTGGGATCTTTAATCCCACATTGACTAACTGAAAGATGTTTTCGCTTATTCAAATAGCAATCATAAATTCTCCTCGACAGGTGTGAGCAAGTCTCACATGCATTGAAGAGGCTTGTGATTATGCTTTGTGATGAGGCTGCTCAGTTGATCAAGGTGCTTAATTTTTTGGCTCAATTATTTCTCAAAAATTAGTTTTTTCCTTGGAAATATTCTTTTTTGCAAAGTGGTGAATTTTTTTTTTTTAGAGGCTGCCTTATTGGAGATTTTTTTTGAGTTTTCTTGTGCAATTTTATCATGGATCCCCCTCCAACCATTGAATTATTAACTCTCCACAACTACTACAGTTGGAAAATTAAAATGCATAGATTGCTTCAGTTCTAGGGTATGTGGTCTACTCTAAATGCTACCCAACCTTCTCTCACCAAAGAATATGAAATATTTTCCCATCAAAATAAATGTGACCAAGCTATGGGGTTGATGAAGTTAAATGTTCCAGATAGTCTTCTTTTCCATATTGATGAGTTGGGTACACCTAAAGAAATATGGGATAAGTTAGAAAACCTATTTGGTCAGGCTAGCGAGATCTATGCATTGCAATTAGAGGCTGAGTTAAACTCTCTTGTCCTTGAAGTATTTCCTAATATTGATGAATTTCTTGTGAAATTCAAGTCAATAAGCTCACAACTAGCAGGATGTGGAAAGACCAAAATCGATAAGGAGTCTATCTTCTTGATATTGTCAAATTTGAGAGGTCCTTTTGCTATGTTTTCCTCTACCTTTTACTCCAAAATGGATTCCTTAGGTATTACATTTCATATGCCCTCTTTTGAGACCTTTTGTCACTGGTTAACAAGGGAACATGCAAAACTTGCCTAGTTGGAGGGGGTCTCTACAAGTCATTCATTGGTTGCACATGGCTCACAGAGTAAGGGGAAAAAGAAGCCTAAATCCAAAACAGAGTCAAATGAGACCTCCAGTACTACAAAAGAAGAAAATATAAAGAAGGAGAAGGTCAGTTGTTTCTACTATAAAAAGAATGGGAATGATGAGGATCATTGTTAGACAAAGAAGGTAGACGACCTCTCCCACCTTCTCTAGACAAAAAAAATCCCACTTCCATCTTCTATGAATCCTTCTACAACCTCTACATCTTCATCTGCTCCATCCACCAAGCCCGCCCAGTCTGGTAGTGCAGGCAATGCAAATAGTAAAGAAGATAAGCACTACATGGGTAATGGAAATTAACTAGTAACTTCTGTAGTTCATTCTCAATGTGATAGATGGTTCCTAGATTCTGGTGCATCTCACCACATGAGTTCTTCACCCTATCCTTTCATGGGTTTGCACCCCTCTGACACCTCCAAAATTTTGTTGGGGAACAACTAGTTGTTGGATGTTCAAGGGATAGGCACTATTGATGTAGGTGATGGCTACTTTCGGGATGTATTGTGCATTCCAAAGTTGCACACAAATATTTGGTCTATATACCACATCAAATATGGTGAAGTTCCTAAGACTGTGGAGTTTACAACCGATTCTATGTTTATTAGAGAAGCTAATTCTAGTAAATTCATTGTTGTTAGTAATGCTGACCATGCATCTCAACTCTATAGCTTCTCTCACTTTGGTAAAGAGGATGACTATGTACCTCGCACACCCTTGGCTAGTGTTGATAGTAATATTGGCTATCTACCTTTTGGGGTACTTCAGACTCATGATGATATTGTTCCTATTTATTCAGAGATTGATCCTTTAGATAAGTGGGCTATTTTTTATCCCTCAAATCTTGTTTTGTTGGATGAGTACATAGTATGCATCTCTGATTTGATTATAGAGACTCACCTTGAAGATTTGGGAGATTCACTTGAGGGGATTTCTCTCCTCTTTGATGAAAGGTTCAACATGCCAGTTGATTCTCTCAGATTGTTTTTGGAAGTTGACTTGGTTTTTCCTTCTCTTGATTTGTCACATTTCTTGGTTGTGTTTGATCATGATTATGTGATGGATTCCTATTTTTGGAGACTTTCTTCCCCTTCTCAGTTAGATATGGAGTGGTTCCTTCTTCATCTGGTGGAATTGTTTCTTCCTAAGGGAAGATGTGTTGCTTGCAGAAATTGGATCATCTTTTATTTTTAGGCATACTTCATTGGCATTCGAGCTTCTGCATTAGGGGGGATATGATATCTCCTCCTTTCCCTCTTATGGGGGGGTCATTGATTGTATATATTTTATGTACATAGTACTTGGGGGTTATGATTGAGTCCTCAATACATACATCATCTCTTTCTTTTTTTTCTTTTCTCTCTTTTGGAGAGGGGTTTTTTCCCACAGGGTTCTCCTTTTCTTCACTTGTGAGAGATTTTTATGCATTGTAAATGGGTACCTAACATGGTTGTGTAGCTAGGACCCATATTTCATCTTCATTCATTCTCCCTAATTTGCACTTAAGGGGGGGTGTTAGAGTAAATTATATTTATTTAGTCTTAAGTTTTAACTTAGGTACATACTTTGCATTTAATAGGGTAAATTGTTTTTATTCCCATATTGGGTGGTTTCATACCCATCAACATTTTCATGGCCTTATAATCCTGTAGCATTATGTAAATTAATCATCTCATATTCAAGATATTTTCTCTTCGGTGAAAGAGCATTTGCTTCTCTTGTGCATTGTGAAGGTCTCTATGAAATTGGTTATTTCTAGGAGTTTGTTGCTCTATCAGTGATGTTTTAAATGTATACAACTGATTCAACCCCCCTCTCAGTTGTACTATTGGCTCCCAAATCTATAGTTTGCTAAACTCTAAAAGTATTCCAAGATTTTTCTTCAATTTTAATAATGATCTGGCCAAAAAACAAAATCAACCAAGATGGTTGGAATTTATTGCTCTTCAGGTTCTGCTATGCCTAGGTGGGTGTATTTTGATCACCAATGAATGTGAACTATCCAAGGTTAAAATGGTGAAAATTAAGAAGATTATAAACCTCACAAAAATTTAGGGGGTCCACAATCATGTCCTCTCAATTAATAGAGCGGCCCAATCTCTTCTATTAGGAAATGGAGTCAAGAATGCAAAATGATATGTGTCCTCCTTTTGGCAGAAATTTGAATTGTTTGGCACTTTAGATGTTTATACCTTGTATAAACATGCAAAGATGTTGTTACCATGATCTTCTTATTGATCCCAATGATTTTCCTATATTATTTGGATTTAGTTAAAATAATTTAATTCTTCCTTGAAGGAACCAACTAAATTAACCACAAAAAAATAATGAATGTGTCTTGATAAATCAAATATATTATTGATACATTGATTTAAACAAGGAAAAACCAAACTAGAGATAGCAAGATAACATTTATCAATTAATCTCAACAAATAATTGAAACCAAAATTCGGTCACCAGTTATTTCTTCATTCAATTAATCTACTTCAAAAATAAAAATTAGAATATGTATCAAAAAAATTTCTTGACTGACTCCCTACTGATGCTCTTCTACTTGGTCTTGGTTTCCTTCTTATATGTAAATGAAGCGACAAGCCTAAATCACATACTTTTAATTATCCATTCAAAGCAACCTTCAAATAACAATCATTCGCAACCAAAATTTTTATTTTACCACTATCCTGCAGGAATTTAATTTTAATGATGATTATCCTTCTTTTTCCACCAATTTCACTTCTTTAAATTTAATTGTATGAATTTCCACCATAGCCTTCTGCAAAATAATTATCTACTCCAACTCCCTCATGCACATTTATTAGTGAAATTCTATATTTCCCCAAGATAAATACTCTAAACACCCTGAATTTTAGCTATATTTTCTCCCTAAAAAATATCCACTACATTTGCAGGTAAAAATATTTTTCTTTGTCGTGATACCACACACTCTTCATCTAGCCTTTGCGGGGACGCAAGGAAGGTTTTAAGTTACCTACTTTCCCACACACCTTTTAATTTATGCCCATGGTAAAGTTCATATCTTCACCAAAATAAATTCATAGTTATGACTTTAATATAATTGCCCAAAGACATGGCATTTTATAAAATTTCATTTTTATAACTTTACCTATTGGAAATATTTAATCCTTGTCTTAGGATTTTCTCGTCTCCCATGGTATCTCCTTCCAATTTCCCTCTACGTAGTAAACTATGTTGTTTTGACCCAATACTTAATGCAGAGGTAAGTTTCATTTTGACTTTGAGCACTCACTTTTTACTGTTAAAAAAAAAAGGGAATGTATTCATTAGTTTTGTTCAAGTGTAGGGAAGAATTTCAAATAGAAGGAATAAAGAAATAAAAGACATATAAAATAGTGACATGAATTTTATCAGATGCAACACATAGTGACAACAACTCCTGCAACAAACGCAATCAATTTATGTTTAGGTGTGAGTGTAGCACCAGGTTAGGAGAATGGTCCAATATTGTTTGAAGAATTTTTTTTTCATGTAAAAGAGAGAATGTCCTCTGTGAATGTGTAATTTTAAAAGCAAGAAGGAATATATGAATATAGTTTTTTTTGTGTCATATTTTTGTTGTCTTCGCACTGTGTTTGTCATTTTCTATTTTTTCCATCACTTAGTAACAACACTACATTGTTGTTTTGCTACCCCTACCTACCAACAAGTCATATTAGATCCCTATTTCTCTGGGTAGTTAGTATTGTGTGGGTGTTTGAAAAGAACTACGTTATCTATGCATTAATCCATTTTATCAAGTTCAAGAAAAATGGAAGAAGGTGAGAGAAAAGGTGGATAGTGATTGAACCCCTCAAATTTTGGTTCCATTTTCTAAATTTTGTAAACTTTGGCTAGTTTCATGTATTTGGAATTAGGGTTTCATCCACCATCAATGCCTTTGGGTTTCTATTGTCAAAGCCTTTCCTAAGTAACCCTTGAGTTTTGGTCCTTGTCAGTGTTATAATCTATCATTGACTCCTTATTTTTGGTTCCCAGTCAGTTAAGTTGTAAATAAAGTCATCAAATCCATTGTATTACCTATCCCTCATGCCTGGGTCTGCAATATGTTTTATAAGGTTGAATGATTGACCTTCTTTGGCCTTTACATCCTTTGAATAAAATAATTCTAAGTCTTTTGAGGCATTTTTCTATGTGGTCCTAGGTGTTCCTCTTCTTAAAACAAATTGCAAGCACATGCATAATTATCTCACTTAAAGTCCTATTTATTGGTAACTCGGTCATTCATCATAGATAAAATTCTAGCTTTATTTTTCATAATAGCAAAGAGCGATATGAGTTTCCCTTTGTATCATTGGCTGCTTCGTTATCACTAACCGCTTTTGATTCTAAAATCTTGAATTAGCGATGCACAATGGCCTTTAAAACTCTTTGTGACTCTTTCAATCACTTATCACTAATAGCCATGCACTAACCTTTTCCAAATGGGTGATGAGCGATGTGGTTCTCTATTGTAATATGTCATTGTTATTTTAAAGTATTGATATGGGTGATACCTTTGTGTCTTTGGTTTTGAAACAAGTACACGTGGCCAAATCTTGTTCCATCGCTACCTTTCTTCTATCGCTGATATGAACTAGAAATTGAAGCTTGAATCTACAATGTGAGATGTGAGGCAAAGATTAGCTAGGGTGGAACATGATCCAATGGTTGAGATTTTATCATGCTGATGCTCACATTGTTGATGGAACTCTAGGGAAGGAAGGAAAATATGTGATGGGTGATGGAATGATCAAAGGAATATTCCTGTCACTATCAGCTCTTGGTACCTCATCGATTAAATTGAAGGAGCATAGACTAGAATGGTGATACATGGAAATTGTCAGATTATAGATGACTAAAGGGATTAAGGGGTGATGTGGAAATTTATGAGACATTATTACTGCTTTTTAGGCACAATTTTTAAAAGCAAGGAGTGATGCTTCAGGAGCATCATTGATTGTGTTTTAAATTAGAAAAGATCGACGACCAAGATTCAAAGTTGAGCGGTTAGTTGTCAGCTCGTTTATGTGAGCCTTCCTTGATCATTAATGGCTACACACTCTAGTTTCTCTACTTAATGATGATCTCCTATTGTTTTATCTCACCATTTGCAGCCACCGACAGTAGAGAAATTGGTTTAGGAGCTTGAGAAGAAACATGTGAGTCTGAGGCAAGTAATTGTAAAGATAATAAAAGTGGTTTTCCTGGATAAGTGGGTATGCATACTTGCTATGTTTTAAACTGTGCATGAGCTAGCTTGTGAGTTGCAAATTCCTTGGGTGGTAAGTGCTTAATTACTTGATTTTCCTACTTGGGCTAGTAAAATTTTTGTGGTTATGAGGGTTTCTTTTCTATAAATTCAATTCAAGAGAAAGAACTTGCGAAAATTTTCTTACAATTGATATTTTCTAG
>VDFB02249375.1:0-27028 GCA_007258455.2 Sequoia sempervirens
TTTCTTTTTTCTAGCATGCCCGGTGGGACTGCTTAAATGAATCAAAATTAAAAGAGGGTGTATGAGCCATCAGCATGTTACTATATCCTAAACAATGAATAACCCTAGGCTATTAGTGTCACAATTAGGAACAGTATAAGGTGCGACTCAATTATTGAATGTTCTGCTTCCTCCACCCCTTCTGCTAGCCATGTTTCCCGCTACTAATAAAAATTATGTGGCATGGGACGCTGGAAGACCTCTCATAGCACCAATAGCACCCATCGTTTGGGCCCCTATCCTAGTCTCTACTTTAAAGGCTATACCTAAGTGCATTGAAGATGGCTTAAGGTCACCCTCTAAACATCTACAAGATGTGGTGGATGTGTGTTTGGTGCATGGAATCACTACCCAAAATGTGGTGCTAAAGATGCTTGTAGCCTCTTTTAGGGGCAAAGTGCTAAATTGGTACCACACTTTGCAAGTTAATACTATCGGTACCTGGGACCAACTTAGAGACCCTTTCTATGAAAGGTTCTCTAATGATGGAGATAGGTCTTCCCAATATCATCAGCTAGAAATCATAAAGTGATCCCTGCATGAAGCCATGATTGATTTCAATGCCTATTTCCACATAACTTGGTAAAGAATCCAGGTTGCTATCTACCTGTCGATCGAGCTAGCATTCATGTTCTACCTAAAATATATCAACCTTGATATTTTGATGATGATCTAGTCTCTTAGTGGAACCATGCTACCAAACACATACAACGTCGCAGTCAAGTTGAGAACAATCTGATAAATGCCAAGAAGTTTTTTCCTTGGCCCACCATGCCTACATTCCATGAAGTATCAACTTCTGCCTAGAAAATTTCATCTACCAATGCGTTCACACCTCCCCAATCCATGTACATATATCTAAATGCACCACAAAATGTTTCTTCTACATCTAGCTCTTCAAAAGAAGAGATGAGCGAGTTCAAGGAAATGTTGCAGACTATCGCCAATGAAATAACTATCATCAAGTGGAACCAGGCCATGCCTCCAAAGCCAACTTATCAGAATTATCAAGGTGAAAGCTCTTCTTACCAACAAAACCAATTTCAAGGACGTGCTCATTCAAATCCATAGGCACAAACAACTAATCAAATAGTACCAATACCTTCTCCATTGCAAAGTGCTAACCCAAGCTTGAGCAAAGAGTTGACAGTGGGGAAAAATAATTTAGTTGATGACACTAACCCTTGGTGTTTCCCTTGTGCCAACTCACATATGCCTCAGAATTTACCACACTACAACCTACAACAAAAGGTGGTGGAGCAATGCAATAAAGGCGCATTGTCGGACCATGGAGGTTATGTATATGCTTCTTCATAAATGGAAAATGTAATGCTTACCGCACAAATGCAAGGGATGTCCTTGGAGCAAGAAATGGATATTGCTCTTGATCACACACTCTTCTCATGGATGGAAGAAGAAGAGGTAGTGTTCACAAATGATGCATCCACATCAAAAATTGTGCAAGTATAGTCTAATTACAATACTCACTCAAAGAGGAGATTCACACGTGAATCAATTGTTCCGCAACTAGTTAGTTTGCAACCCAAAAGTGCTTTTGAACTAATGATCAGTACCTTCATAGTAGCACAACAATGTCTACCACGAAGGGAAATTGTTGTAACAAGAGCTAAGAAGTAGAAGCCTCTGAATCCTCCACCATTCAATGTCATGGAATAATTTAAAAAATCATCCGCTAATGTGTTCTCATGGGATATCTTAGCTATTCTGGAGTAGAAGACATTGCTACATAAGGCTCTCTAGGAAGATCTAATCATTGATCCAACAAAGAAATCGCTCAAAGGAAAGGCTATTGATCAATCACCTCCTACCAAAGTTCTCACGAATAGCACAAAGGAAGCCCCTACCAAGGTTAAAGACAAGCCAAAGCTAAAACTCTTCTTCCTAACCCTCATTATGGGAGAGAAATTGTTGCACAATGCCATGATTGACTCCAGCACTAGCACTACAATCATGCCCAAGTAGATAGATGAAGCCCTAAGACTTAGCTATGAGCCTTTAAACAAGGGGGTTATGCAACTTTATGGGAACAAATTTGAAACCATGGGTGTCATCAAAGACCTCCCCTTGAATCTGTTCTCCTGCCCTAGCATCATAGTTCCACAAGATATTGTGATCATAGATGTTACCCCTATGTTCAATCTTTGCCTATCCCAAGAATTCACTTCAAAGATAGGAGGGTATCTTTCTCTGGACTGGTCACACTTGATCCTAAGGACCAGGCATGGAGCTAAAATAAAAATAGTGTTCGAAGCTCTGCATTCAAAACATGTGGCCGATGAAGCTATGATCAACTTTGAAGCTACCCATACCTCTTTCATTAAGGAAGAGACATATTCCACTGAGTTGCTAGAAGATGAGAAGGTGACCGGAAATCAAACTGATAAAGAAGAATTCTTCTTGAGTGAATATATAGATGCTAACCCTTTTAGAAACTATCATGCTACCGAGTTGGGTACCTATGTCATCTATGATGAAGATCAAGTGCTTCTGAACGTCGTGAAGGAACTTTAGAGTGACCAAACTTCAAAACTATGGATGCTACACTTTGATGGAGAAAGATGCAAAGTGGGCATAGGGGCTAGAATTTGTTTGACATCCCCATGCAATGAAAAGACACTTTGGTCTTTCCACTTCCAATTCACTTGTTTGAATAATGAAGCTAAATATGAAGGCCTAGTGCAAGGTCTGAGCTTTTTCGAGTAGATGAGCATTAAGAAATTTATGGCATTCAGAGATTTTTAACTAGTGGTCAACCAAGTCTGAGGGGTTTCCATAGCTAAGAATGTCTGCATGAGATCCTACAAACATAGAGTCTGGGACCTAATAGAAGGTTTTGAAGCCTTCAACATTTAGATAGCACCCAAAGAACAAAATGTTGATGTAGGTCGAATGGCCGCAATCGGATCTCAATTTGAGCATGCCTCTAACCTAATGCATAACAAACACTTTGTACAAGTGATAGTCCAACTAGAAATTCCAAATAATTATCAAAGTTGGCAAGTATTTGACAATACTGAACACATCACCTCATTCATTCAATAATTAGGAGAATTCGCCAGCCAACTCCAACCGAAGATTGTTGAAACCTACAATGGACAAATCATTCAACTGAGGTGTAATAAGCTTCTGAAGGGGCTAGTCACTCTCAAAAACATTTTTGATTATGACGATACAAGAAATGATAAAAGGAAGTTTGTGGCAGAAAAAATGGACTATGTGGACCTTCAAGTCAGAGATGGGAGGAAGCTCAAAGTTAGGAAAGATGTTTCGCATCATGACAAAGAAAGGCTCATCAATTTCTATGAGAAGTATGAAGGAGTAGTGGCTTGGTCATATCATTACCATAAGGGATATGATCCCAAAATCATCCAACATATAATAGAGCTGACGAAAGGTGTAAAACTAGTCTACCAAAAACAAAAACTAGTGAATCCAAAGATCGAAGCCATGATGGCACAAGAACTAAAAAAGCTAATTCAGTCTTAGATCATCTTCTCGATCAAGCACAACACATGGGTATCCAACCTGGTTCTAGTCCAAAAGAAGAATGGAGACATCCACATGTGTGTTGACTTTTGAGACATGAACAAAGCATCCCTAAAGGACCATTACCCACTGCCTTCTATGGACTCAATCTTGCAAATAGTCATAGGTTCATAAATGTTTTCTCTACTAGATGGTGTCTCCAGTTACAATCAGATCTAGGTCAAAGAAGAGGACCGACAAAAAATAGCATTCACTACCAAGTGGGGAATGTTTGCATATGCTAAAATTCCTTTCGGCCTTTCAAATGTGAGAGCCACTTTCTAGTGGGCCATGGATATCGCTTTTAGTGAATTGATCAATAAGATTATCCTAATCTATTTGGATGATTTGACTTTTTTCTCCAAACATAAGGATGATCATTTCAATTATCTTGAGATGGTTTTCAAAAAAAATTCAAGAGTTTGAGGTATCTCTGAACCCAAAAAAAGTGTATTCAGAGTTTTGTAAGGAAATCTATTGGGACAGGTAGTGTCCAAAGAAGTAATTGTGATTAATCCTGAGCAGGTGAAAGTGATTAAAGAACTTCCCCTATCGGACAGCAAGAAAGGAGTCAAATCTTTCCTAGGGAAGGTAAATTTTGTAAGCAAATTTATTTCATATTTTGCAGGGATAATCAGACCAATCACCCTGATGCTGAAAAAGGATCAATTATTCAAATGGACTAAAGAAGCTAGAGAATCTTTCAAGAAGGTTAAGGATGTTATTTCTTTAGCTCTTGTGTTGATCAATCCAAACCTATTGAAGGACTTCATAATGTATGTGTTTAGTAGCAAGTCAAGCATTGCTACTATCTTCACTCAAAAGGACAATGAAGGCAAGGGAGAACATCCCATAGCATTTCACTTCTGAACCCTAAAGGAATATGAGATGAAATACAACTTTTTTGAGAGGCAAGTAATCGCAATAGTCAAGGGACTCAAGAAGTTCTGACACCTAATATCCTGCAATAAGGTGATTACTTATGTTGCACATTCTAGTCTACACAAATACATCATGGAAGGAGAAATCACTGAAAAAAGGGCTATTTGGATCACTAAGATCCTTGAATATGAAATTGAGGTCAAGCCTAAAAAGACCATCTAAGGAAGAGAACTATTTGAATATTTGGTGCACGACAATGAGGAAATGATAACCGAGGAAGAGCAGCCAGAGTTGGTTCTAATGAATGAGTTTGAATCTAAAGGCTACTAGCTAACTGATAGAGTAAGGTTCATACACATAGGATAATATCTTCCCAGTCTTCCTTCTCAAAAGAGAAGATTCTACCAACTACAAAACAACAAATATATACTCATCAAAGGGATCCTTTTAAAGAGGAACTTCAATGGCGTTCTAGTGTGATGTGTCACCACAGAGCAAGTGAAGTGGATTCTTAACACTTTCCACAGTAGTCCCATGAGTGGGAATTTATCCACAAAGACAACCGCCATCAAAATCATGTGTGCTAGTTACTTCTGGCCTATGATTTTCAACAACTCATACTCCCTATAAAAACTTGCAAGGAATACCAATTCTTCGTAGGGAGAAGGACAATTTTTGTAATGCCTCTCAATTTGATAGTGGTTGATGACCCTTTCACATAATGGGGCATTGATTTCATAGAATGATCAATCCCACCTCTAGTGTTAGACACAAATGGATCCTAATGGCCATAGACTACTTTACCAGGTGGACCGAAGCCATGCCATTGAAAACTGTGACAGAGGAAAAGATAGTGGATTTCCTTGAGGAACTATTAGCAAGATTCAGCTTGCCCAAAACCATCATCTCCAACAATGCTAAGGCTTTCCTAGGCTCTAAGGTATGTCAATTCGTACTCACACATGGCATATTCTTGAAGACATCATGGAATTACTACCCATAGGGGAATGGCCTAGCGAATTTGACTAACAAAAATTTAGTTTGACTCATCAAAATAATTGGTTCAGAGCACCAACGAGAATGACATAAAAACCTTGAGGTGGTGCTCTAGGAAGACCACATAACTCCTAATCAATTCCTCAAAACTTCATCATACAATCCAGTGCATGGAAAATAAGCACTATTGCCTATCTCAATGGAGATTCTAGCACTACAATTGCTCAAATCTCTCGACGTAGAGAAAAATGATGTCATGGAGGTTCGGTTGGTTGAGTTGTTGGAAGTGCAAGAAAAGAAGGAAAATACCTTGATAGCCATGTCCAACGATTAACAAGTAGTAAAAAGATGGTTCGACAAGAAAGCTTCGGACCAAGGTCTAAAATGCGGGGACCTAGTGCAAAAATTTAATGAAAGGGCTACAAAGCCAAGTCAACATGGAAAGTTTGACAACCTCTGGGAATACCCTTTCAAAATAATTTAGTGCAAGCAACATAATGGATTTGAATTAGAAAACATGGAGCAAGAAGTATTAGGGAATCATGTTAATGAAATCGACATAAAATTATTCAATTAAGCTTCAAAATTATTCTACCAACGTAAATATGTGAATAATGTAATTAATTTTCTTTCATGTTTTTTGTCGGTCGGTCTTTCAATAATTAAATTCTATAATGCGAGGAAACAGATACAAATGGAACTCATTATTGGAAAGTGTAGAGATATAAAATTAACCCATGAAGCAGAGTACTGATACCCATATGCGAAATTAAAGTGAACACACATATGTAGGAAAAGAAAGAGTAAACCCACATTGCACAACCACAGGAAAAAGGAGACAAAAATTTTAACATAAGCTGTATCTTTATTATATTCATATACTTTGATGATTACATTATCAAAATGTTTCAGAGGCCACACTTTTAGAGTTTATATTTATATATTTTTTGTATCTTCTTTATCTATCTACGGTAGAACCATTTCCAGGCATATGTACAAAAAACAAACTAATAGGTATTAGATCTTAAAGCATAAAAATAAATTTTTAGTTGTGGGCATGAGCAGCATCTAGAATCACTTTGTCAGTAGGGGCAACATTAGAACCAACAGCATCCACAAGAGCAACGACAAGTGGTAGAGGGAACACCATGTTCCTAAAGTCAGTGTACTAGTCAATGTCATAAAAGGGCACCACATTGTACAAGCGAAATAGGAAGTGGCATGCACAGGTCACCCTTTGGAAATGTTCTTCTTCCAACTCGATGTAGAAACTGATTAGAATGACACCCATGGTATGACTGTGTCTTCTTCAATGTACTTCTAGAGGTTGCTTTCCATTGGCAAGCTTATACTAAATGCAATGTTTGCCACCAACTCCCTGAGGCCGCCCATGTACTTCTTTGAAAATATCTCAAGCACTAGATGAAGGACCAATGGCTTTGGAACCTGAATATCAAGCATGGACATGACAAAATGAGAGCATACATTAGTATTAACTCTATACTTTTCCTCATACTCAATGCAGTCCCTCCCCAAAACCCACTTTATCGCTATAATGGCCAAAGAATGCTTATTCTTGGTTATTCTTTTGAGGCACCTAGTTGAAATTTCACCAAGAAAAAATGATTGGGATTTCTTGCATACTAGCCTGATTGGGGTATTCATGGCGACAAGCTCTATGCAACTATCTAATACTAGCTCTACATGCATACTGCCTAAGTCTAAGCTCTATGAAAATTCTACACAATTGCTAACGCCAAATGCTAAGAAAATTTCCTATTACTAATTATGCTAAGATTTCTAAGTGTGATTTTGCTATTGCCTAAGTGCCTATTTATATAAATGACCAAGATAAGTGTGGTAATTTGCATACCATAAACATGATGTTAATCAAGTACTATCTCAAAAATTGCACCAAGGCTCGCTCGAATTTCCCACCCAATTGTGTGTGCTAGGTATGATTTGTTGTGTGCAAGGATTAATAGGAGCTAATTAATTAGCATAAACTGGTGGCAATCTTCAATGGTAGTCCATATGGCCAAATGCTGAGGTGTTGCATTGCAGGCATTTTTTGAACTCCTGGGTAGAACCCGTATCTTTTCGAGCACTTATTTCATATTTTTCTTAATCATTCCATTTGGGATATTAATTGCCATGACATACAAATGCCTAAGCTACCTTCAAATTTTTGGCTCAAGTTCCAAAAAGGACATCATTACCAAAGGTCATTATGAATTCTTGTCATTCAAAAATGGCAAGTAATTCATTTTGCACGAGCCAATAACTAGCAGTACATGCCGAATTTAATGCTAGAAGGTGAGCACTGTTGGCCACCCCAAGAAGGAAATAACTAAGTATCACATGCAAAAGGATAACATTGTGAAAAAATTTCAAACACCCTACCTAGAACAGAAGAAGTTTTGAGTGCAACCAGAGCCAAGGTAAATTGTAGAAAAATTGAGCTAAAGAGACATCTCTAATAGAAGGAAAATGGTAGAAAGTTCTCAAGTAGAGGCACAAGTAGAGGCACAAGTAGAGATGGAGGGAGAGACAACACAAAGCTTGTTTGATGCTATGTGTGCAACACCATCTTTTTATGTCTTTAAAGACGTCTCTTATGCTTTGCCTAGTATGCCAAAGAAGCCAGAATGGGTAAACACATGGGTCCTGGGCAGGCCCAAAAGTTATAGAAACTAGAGCCTAATCAAGGAGGACTAGGATAATATTCATGATCCCATTCTTGCAAAGAACCCTAAGTCTTTGAGGGAGGTGGCCACAAAAGGATGAAGAAATTCAGCAACTTGGATACTTTGGCACAAAAGCTATGGTTCAATGGACTCCCACAATATATGGTCTTGTTTGTGCACTATTTCCTAGAGCTAGTCAATGCAACCATAAAACATTTCAACTTGAGCACCAACACCATTGAAGGCCGAGAGTTGAAAGTTAATATCTGCCCAGGAGCTCTCTGGAATATGCTATGCATCTCTGACCAAAGCTTCGGAATAGAGGAGATAGAGCCATTCAACCCAGCGAAAGGAAAGGAAATATGGAGAACCATGAAAAAGGCTTTGGATTTTTATAACAAAGAAACCCAAAGGTCTAAATAAGATAAAAAAAAGCAACCAAATATTTTAGCGCCGCACAATGCCTTCCCAACGAACATGTAGGAGGCCTTCTCAATGTGGGAATTTGTTTGCAGCTTGGACACCAACAATGATGTGCATGAGTTTTAGTTGGGTCTAGGGTTTCAGTTCTGCAAGCAACATTCCTATTTCTGGTATTATTTTGTACAATTCCTTGTCAATGAGATGATAAGGAAAATAAGGGACTACCAAACACAATGGAGGTTTAGGTTTCCTTCCTTCCTTGCTCATATGTTTTTTGCATCAGAACCCTGATTTCTTTAAGAAGCATGTGAAGTTGGCTATTTTTGATGGATCTGGAAAAATGAGACT
Organism: Sequoia sempervirens; assembly: GCA_007258455.2. Taxonomy (NCBI): domain Eukaryota; kingdom Viridiplantae; phylum Streptophyta; class Pinopsida; order Cupressales; family Cupressaceae; genus Sequoia; species Sequoia sempervirens. The sequence continues at coordinate 8,922 of VDFB02249375.1, forward strand.
AGTTTCTGTATGGAATCAGGTCTCCTCTCCTCTACTTATGATTATTATGCATTTTTAGATTATTTCTTGACTCCAATTTTGCAAGATTTAAAAGGAGATCATTGTATCGACCAGCTCGCCAAGGAGCAAACAAGGTATATGCAGAACTTCACTTCCAAATGTGATTGGTTTCTTAGAGTAGATTTCACATTCATCCAGATACGTAGTTTCATCGGGGAACCATTTCACCTTCTGACACATGTGTCACAAATCAAGTGCTATCCCATGAGATGTTTCATCAATTATCCTTTATCGACTACACCTTTTGTGGAGGACAGACAAAGAAGAGGGGATTTTTCATCTGCCCACTAAGCTTCAAAATAGTGGTCATGAGCAAAAAGAAGACACACCAACTGTTGGAAGATAAACTGGCTCATTTGGAGTTGGTAATGATTTGTGACAAATGGAACTACAACCCAGAAAATGACTTTCTGAATGATTTTTTCAAGGCCTTACTGGAAAAAGAGGTGGAACCCGCTAAAAGATTTGGATGATCTTTTCATTGACTTGATTCACATTCCTATAGAGGACAATAGGCCACCATGGAATATGTTCTACTTTGTTGTGGAGAAGTATGATGAAAAGAGAAAAATGGGATTTGGCCTTCGAAAAAAATTAAAAAAAAAAAACAAAAGGATGGAGCAAGGAAAGAATCAAAGATTTTTGGGTGTACCACCAAGAGATCAAAAAACCTGATGCCCCCTATCAAAGCATGGAGTTGGATGAACAATTTGATAAATTATGGAATAGAGGCAAACCACAGATTCAACATGAGCATTGATAAGGATGATGACTTTGATGAGAAGCCTAAAAACATACAAAAGGAAGGAAGGGCATGTCTGGGATCATGGTATGCAAACAAGCCCTTAAGTGTAAAAATTGAAAAACGGTGTTAGGAAACTTGGTAAATATTTGAATAAGTTATCTATATTATTTCAAAAATATGTAAGAATAGAATTTGTAGAAAATTGAATGTAGTTTCTAAAATACTAGGTTTATTTAAAATAAATAAAATCTATTTGGTGAAAATTTGAAATTTCAATGCGGTAGTACTTAAATTTCAGGGAAAAATAAAAAGTAGTGTTGTCTGACCACCCTAACCATAATAAAATGATAATATTTTTTGTAAGATTTTATATATAAGTAGAGGACTCATTTCGGATGTGATGCATATTTTTTTGTAATTTTTTTCCAAGTAAATAATTAATTATGTTTTTATTACAACTTTTAGAAAATATAAAAACTTCGTCTGTCTGACCACCTTAACTTGGTCAAAAATTCATGAAATTTATTTTTTACTTTTTAATCCTATAGTATGTAAAGCATAGAATGTGACGCATGTTTTGGATTCAAAAATATGATACCGTTTAAGAAAGTTATAGATGTTTTCAATCAACCTATCGATCGGGACTTTAGTTAAGTAATTCTAATAGAAATGAATAATAATTATTTATTAAATTCAAATTAAATAATAATTTATATTTTTGGAAAGCTAAGAATCTCCTCTAAAACCCTTTTAGTTTCATTAATTTTGGTGAAAAAAAAGTCGTCAACCACATACCCTACAAATATTGCCACTTTTGGCATACCATGATCTGCACATACCAAGAAGGAAGCAGATATGTCATTGGCCTCCACTCAACAAAAGAGGAAGACAACAAAGTGACTTAGCTAGATTACTTCAAATGTGTGGATGAACGTATTAAGAGCCTCGCAGACACTCACCTAGACCAAAACAAGGACAAGAATGACTCAACAACAACCAGAAACCATAGAGGTGGAGGACTCCTCACCCGCCAAGTAGCAATGCATAGAAGCAATTTCTGGGGAGAGTTCACAAGAACCTACAATAGGCCAAGAGGCTGTGACAAACTAAGAACCACAATCATCCAGTTAGCAGGTAATATTCACTCCCTCTTCTCTTACTTCACAATCTTTAGTGTCCCATGTTGTCTCTGTGGCACCCATCACTATAAGTGTCGACCCTTCCTTTTCCACCTCTGTTGCAATGGTCATGGGAGGTTTCTCCCAGTTCACCTAGATGAGGCCATTTATCTTGACACCTTCATGAACTCTTACACCATCTATTGTTTCTCAATCTACTATCACCTCTCTTTCTACTAGCATGGCCACTATTGACACCCCTCCTTCTACCACTATATTGAGCCCAACTTAGTCTACTCTATAGATGGAGTTCATCACAACTCCACTTTTACCACAAAACCTAATGAGTCCTCCCGTGGGGTCACAAACTAAGCTTTTCATGTCCATCATTTCTCCCCATAGACAATTGATCTCCCAAAGAAGAAAACACTTGAAATAACTACCCTCACATTCCCTTTTGTCCTACCTCCCAATGCACCTTTCACAAGTGGGCTAATTCAGTTGCTAACCCAATTTATTGCACATGGTGTTGTTACAAAGGAAGCACAAGTTCATAGAATCTAGAAGCGAAAAGCTGAGGATGACAAGAAGTTGGTGGAGCCAAAGGTGTATACTATTTACAATGAGGCTCACAAATTGATCCATTTCATGACCATGGATCTGAATGTCATCAAACCGCAAGGGGAGATGCATCCCGACGATTACAACATGTTCACCATGGGACTCGATCTGAGCATAGCCTAGCCACAGGACAAAGTTGAGCTCATGAAAGAAATGTAGGGAGTGGTGACCACTAACTTCCTCAAGTCTAGTTGCCAACTAAAGAAGAAAGAAGAGGAGTTGAAATTTGTGAAGGATAGGGTCAAGTTCCTGCAAATGAAGGAAAAGGTGATTGAAGCAAAAATTAAGCACTTATCAGAGAAAGCATAGGCAATAAAGGTGGAGCAGAATAAACTCCAAGAGGAACTTGCAAAGTTCCAATCCATTGACCCAACCCTAGTTGATGCATCATGGAGGAGGAACCAAGACTACCAAAGAAAGTTAGCTCTAGCAAAGTAGGTGGTGCAACAAAAGAGTCAAGAGTTTGAACAACAACATGCTCAATTCGAGCAAAAAATGTAACATAAGGATGCAAAATTTGACAACCAAAGGGCCCAATTTGAAAAGTAGCTCCAAGACGAAGTCTTCCCTTGAAGTAGAATCAACAAAAAAAAATTGGGCCAAAGAAAAATGGCTTGCCGAATGGAGGACTTTGTTGAAACAAATTGTATCTACAAAAAAAAGTATCACAGAGTATCAGCTCAAAGGATGCAGAGATTTCCCTTCTAAGGAGTATTTCCTAGGCCTCTGCTGCCTAGCCAGACCTCATTCCAGTGGCCCAACAACTATATGTTTCATACTGGGAAAAGGTCAAGGCCTTCTTCCTAACACTATAGTCCATGCTCCAATTTATGTCATGGACGACAAGCTTGAGTAGGGAGGTTCATGGAGAAATTAAGCAGTTCCTACAGCTTATCACAAAAAGGGTTCCTAAGGAAATTTTTTTGCTAAGTTATACATGGTCTTGAATGAAGAATTAGCACAGGTAGGGATCGAGGATCAGAAGGTTCTTGCCAAAATGGCAAAAAAATTCATCCACTGCCATTCGACTATCCTTCATGCTAAGGCATGCATAGCCACTTTAGGTGAGACTATGAATAGCATGTGGTAAAATTCATCTTAGTTAACTAAGATGGGTTTGCCCTCCCCGTTTCTTGCAAATGAGTCAGTTGCCATAGCAGAGCAAATTACAGTGAATATTGAAGAGAAGTATTAAGACACGCCCACTTTCTAGAGCTTCAGCGTACCTCCTACAGTAGTAGATATTGAAGGTGTCACTCATCTGATTGCATGTCTACTCTTCCAATTTGAGTCTAGAGCTAGTTTACTTGTGGTGCTACTTTATAAAGAGATGGTTGACCTAAGTGAAGTGCAAGAGAATCTACATGACATATCGAGACCATCAGAGGTTTATTGGCTGCCTCTACAGGTAGCTCTTTCTAAGATTTGACTCTGTCACCCTATGGATGGGCCTCTAGTCTGCAAGCAAGAGAAAATTTTGGGTTCCTCGTTCTGCAGGAAAAATACCCATAGTAGTCACCAAAAGCTGTGAATATGAAGTTCCTCAAGCTCCCTTTGGGTGGTTTTATTTTGCTAAGTATCGGCCCGCACCTCATACATTTGAAATGTTGTCCTTTGCTTCTCAATCGGGCTTCTTTTCCTAAACTTCATCGGTCACCACCACATGTCCACTGGGCGCTCTTCATAGCAATCACTTCCTTCGCTCTTCTATTGACTCCTGTCATGCTCCCACATGTCATCACCATGAGCACTTCAAGGTTACTTCCCTTCACTTTTGAGTTAGGACTCGTCTGCATGCCACATAACATGCATCTGCATACACTTTTGGTGGGCCCCATAGTTGGTGGCGATAGTGGGGAATTCCTCCATGTGTCTTCCCAGCACAAGCTTCATCACAGAAGGTTAGAAGTGAATCATGGTTTGCAACCTATTGCCACGTGTCTCTTTCGCAGAGACTTCATCGAATGGAAGGCAAGAGTGAGTTGCGTGCCCTGCCAAGCTGCCACATGTCTTAACTATCTTTATAGGTAAATGACACTTGTCTGCATAGGCTTCTCTAGGACCACTACCATCATTCGCAAGGGATGCATCTAGCTAGGGAGTGACTATGTGCTATGGCCTGAATCTTTTATGTTACAATGGCTAAGAGGAATCATTGTTGTTGCCATCATTGCTCAAGATATAGAATTTTTTCTATTACTAGCCTACCAAGTGGTGGGATTGCTAGCTATATATACTTCTTGCTTCAAAAAATAAGTTTGGAATATACAAAAAAATTAGGGAAAGACACCATGCCTTTAATATTGTTTTTAGATTATTGTATGAGACTATCAGACCATGCTATTGTTCGACATTTCTAGTTTTCTTAAGCTATTTGATGAAACATTAATATTGTGTCATTATTGTCTCAAATTGTTCATTTGCAGAACTTCTATGATTTTAATACAAAATTGTTGGTTTAGATCATGTCTTTAACTCCTCTTTTTAGTGAATGTGTGAAAATTATTTTATGTCATTGAATGAATTGTTCAGACTTCTATTTCTAAATTTTGTTATTCTAGGACATAGAAAATTGCAGATCGACCCTTAAATCGAATTTCAAATGATAGATTTACCATGCCTATATCTACTCCTTGGTGCATCGCCTTAGTTAGATCTTTATTTTTTATATTTGTTTCTTTTTCATATTCTAAAACCCCAATCACAAAAGAAGTTGGCTTCTTTAAAAACCTAGAGGTTACTCAATTTAGTGCAATTGGTCACCCATTAACTGAGTTTCCCATAAAGTTTGTTACCTTGCCAATTTTTTGGCATCAACATACCCCTCAAAGGTTAGTTTCATGCCACTTACAATTGACCTAGAAAATATTATGGGACTACATAGAGTTCAAGATAGTAAGCATAGTGAAGCTACATTTATTGTTGCATTTAAATAAATCATGCTTATCTTATAGATTTTGATGTGTTTACACACTTTGTGACTGATTATCCCTCATCCTTTATTCACTTGTGATATTTAATTATAATGATGGGGATCACATTTTCTATGGAGGTTTTGTTTCATCACCTATGCATTTTTCTCCTTCATGGACTTAATCATTGCAATTTTCTTTATTTTGCTAGATATTCTCACATCATTTATCAATGATTCTTATCTTATTTCTACCCATTTTATTGATAATTTTATTGAATTTCTTCAACATAGTGTTCCTTTACCCTTGATCACTTTTCCTTCACATTATTTAATTCAAGATGTATTTCCATATTATACCTTTAGCCTCTATAACTATGCATACAAGTGATACCTTATGTGATGAAGGTAAGTCTATTTTTCCTACAAATTGCATTGTTATATCTTGTGATCATATTCATTCTACATATCATGATAATTATACTATTCATATAGCTAATGATTCTTCACTCCCCTTGTGTTAATTTTACCTTTCAAGGCTTCTTTACACTATAAGATTATACTACATGATTAGGTATATATATATATCACAAAATAAATTTATTAGGTAAAATGAACATGATCAATTTAACAATACCCCCACTCAAGAATCTCTTTAAGATTTGATGCCTTCCTCTAAGACATATAGAAACATATTGAAATAAGCCTTAGAATTATTTATTTTTTCATCTACTATTACTCCCAATGAAAACTTTAGTCTTAATCTTTGGGTACATTATTTAAGATAAAACTAATTTTTCAATTTCCCTTCCTAAGCTATCTCCTCTTCATTTGGTCAATGAACATAGATCATTATATTTTGTGGCTAAGCATCAAAATTCAAGATCTATATTGTAGCCTTTGAATAATATCTTTTTGAATTATTTTATTTTTATTTATTTGATAATTATTTTATAAATTTTTATTTGATTAAAAGTATTTTATTTTAAAATTATTTACTAATATATCTACCTTTAAAAAAATTATCTACAATAACATAAGATATTCTTTCATACCATATTTTTTAAAACATAGATATGCTAATTTTATTTTATTTTAAAATTATTCAAAATTCATTTATTTACATAAATTATATTTTTTCATTTTATATACTTAAATATTATTTTAAATTTTTCTTACATACTAACGGATTATTTTATTTATTCACAAATTATTTTATTTTACTCACAACACCCACCATATAATTATGAGTCTTGACATAAAAAAACTATTATTATATTTTTTAAATATAAGTTGGCTGTGATTTGTTTTTTAAATATATGTCGGCTGTAGTTTTTCAAATATGTGTAAGTGTATATTAGGGTTAAATTCAAATATGTTGTATAGTAATTTCATTTTCCATGATCCAGCAACAGAAGAAAATGCAGAGCAAGGGTAAACAGAAGGAGATCATCGGTGGCAGCGATGAGATGGAAAAGGAGTTAAGAGAGAGTAAGACTCTTGATCCACACAGAACCCCAAGAAAGCGCTGGCAACGTTTGACAACTCCACAGACTCAGTATTTGGAAGGGTTCTATACTACATCTGCCTGTTTGATTATTTTCATACCACTGAATCATAACAAATTGATAGTAAGGACAGGAAGAAGGAAAAGAACGTTCTTCAAAGTTCAAGGGTACTGTTTCGCAAAGGAATGGCCACTGGGGAGCACAACTATACTACAAAAGAAAAAGAATCTGGTTGGGTACTTTCAAGACTAGTGAAGAAGCTGCCAAGGCTTATGGCAGAGCTTATATGAAGTACCGAGGGAAAGATGGTGAAATAAATTTCCCCGTTGTACCACTTTCACAATTATGATAGAGAGTTGCAGAATTCGTGCGATACTCATTACAGACCAAATCAAGTGGTATCTGGTAATCAGGAAATGTCTAATGCAGGGAAGAAGGGTAAGAATATTGTTCTAAGAGGCCCCATGATGGATAGGCAGCATCTATTTCAAAAGCAGATGACTGTTAGTGATGTGGGTAAATTAAACAGGCTGGTTCTCCCAAAACAAGATGCTGAACATCATTTTCCTAAGGATAAGTTAGATTCCCAATCAGAAACTTTTCTTACATTTAGATTTTCATTTTGGAAAAGCAGCCAGAGTTATGTGCTTACAAGAGGATGGAGAAGGTTTGTCAAAGATAAGGATTTGAAAGGAGGAGACACAGTTTTCTTTTCTAGGGATTGTAAGATGCCAAGCGACAAATTTTACATTACAGTCCATGTCTCTCAGAATTTGATGAGCAATAATTGTGTGGAAAATCAATCTGGTTCCTCAATAACTGTGACAAACGTGAATATTTTTAAGCCCAAAGAGTTGGAGAAATCTCAAGAAAAAATCAAAGTGGATCAGAATAAAGATCAGAAAACCAGTAATCCTTTGGATGGATCTGCACAGCTTGGAAAAAGAAAAGCTATGGAGGATGAAAGTGAAAATAAGTCAGATGATGTTATAAAGCTATTTGGGATTGTAATCGGTCGAAAAGAAAAAAACTGAAAGATGGAGTTGAAATTGATCCAAAAGCCAAAAAAGTATTGGAGCTTCAGATTGATCCAAAAGCAAAAAAGGTGAAGTTTCAATTGAGTCCAAAGCAAGAAAGCTATCTGGGATTGGGAAGTGAAGTTGAAAAGACGTTAGACTTATCGTTTAGTCTCTAAATTAGAATTAGAATTTGTTAGCTTTTTGTTACATAGATATTGGGCAATCCTGGCATGGATGGGGTCATCCATATTGGTGTTCTGCTTTCTATTAGATCTTTTTTGTGGGAACATATGCAGTTTGTTTGTGGAAACATGTGGGTGAGAATTTTAAATCTAAATATACCTGAACATCATGTGCATGTTGTTTGTTCTGGGGAATTTAAAATCTGTATATATGCTCTAATACCATATGCAACTTGCTTGAGAAAATATGCAGGAGAATCTTAAATCTGTATGTCTTAATACAATATACATGTTAGAAGAAATTGTAATGGAATGTCTTTAAGGTGAATTGCATGGTCGTGAGGCTCATGCATTAAATATATATATATATATGCAATTTATCATGCATATTATATGCAGATTACAAACTCATGCAAACTCTATATTTAAGAACATTATTTTTACCTTCATAAGGATAAAAGTTAGGAATCTTAACACTATATGCTAATTTAGATCTATATGCTTAACACTATATACAAATTCATGTCATAAGGATAAATATACAGGAGAATTTAAAATTTGTAACATCTCAACAGTTAAATGTTTAAATCTAGAAGCAATCATTTTTAATGATGCTAGCAGTTGCACTTGCAGTTGCAGTGGTGGTTATCTATGGTTGCAATGGTTAACAATTGCAGTTTTAATTTATTTTTCAGTTTGTCTAGTTTAGTAGAAAAAAAGTGAACCAATTGAAAATGTTTGATTGAAACTGCAGTATGAAGAGTTCTTTATAACTTGTATCTATTATAAATATACATTCTTTTTAAGTAGTTTAATATTTTAAATATATGTATTATGCATAAAATTATATATAAGTGTAATAGTTGATTTATATGTTCATGTTAATACTTATTTAGATTTCCATTTATTTATTTAAATTAATTATATATTAGTAATTATAATAAAGATGTTATGAAACAATTGATAGACACAAATTTATAATCATGTCAATTAAATATTGTGTATTAATGTTAGTTAACTTAATATTTGGTTTCATCATTACAAATATTTCTCTATTAATCATTTAATAACACTTTTAGTAACACTTTTAGTACAACACTTTATGACATGACTATACATATTTATTTTTCAATCATTTAATATTATTTTTGGTCGTTGTTGCTAGCTCAGGTTTTTTAAAATATGGATGTGTTAATTTAAGAGAATTTTGATCATTTTGTAAGAAATAAATAAGTTAGAAGAAATTATAATTTATCAAAAGTGATGATCATTTCCAAATACTCTTAAGAGTGATGTCTACTCCTGGATTCCACATGAGGAGTCTGATGGTGCCTACTTCGTGCAAGGCTAAGAATATGATATCAAATCTTCTTATTGTGCCTCTTGCACCTTGGCTCTACGTGTATGGTAGAAGAAAGGGTCCCCGTGAGGAATCCCCTATGTCTTGACCATCATGGCCTCCCACCACTCCTGCTCCTAAAGTAGTGAATGGGAAGAGGCTTACCATCAAGGCACTAGAGCTGACTCCCCTGTTGTTTCTCAACCTCTTCCTCCTGCTCCCAATCAAAAGTTTATCCCTCCACCGGAAACGGCTATGATGGACACTCATATCACTAAGTAGGATCCTTTTGTCCCTTTGCAGTTCCTGACCTCTAGCTCAAAGAGTCGCAAGAATTGTCATGTGCGTGAGTGCAAGCGTTGACGAAAGGCTAGGGCGGTTGAGTAGGCCACTTTACAAAGAAAGGAAGAGGAATCGACTACCCCTATTTCAGGGCCTCCTAAGGCATCCTCCTCTCTCCTCCCCTCTGCTTCTATTCAATCAAATTTGGTTCTGCTATCGGCTCCCCCTATGAGTGTGAGTGTGTCTGACCCTTAAAAGGTGCAGGTGTTTATCGCTCATTCGATTGAGTTGCCTCTTTTGATGTCCCTCCTAGACATCCCACCATTCTCTAAACCTATGGACATGTCGAATACCTTGGTGGTGTCCATCACGGTTTTCTCCTCCACCTTTGCACCTCTTGCCTCATCTATGGGGAGTCCACATCCTTTGAAAAAGTAGAAAGTAGAGAATGGCCCTGGAGTGTAAGAGGAGTTCACCCCCTTCAAAGGAGGGTCCTACACTAGGATGTGTCATCCTTATGATAGAGCCATCTTTGGCATCCCCTAAGTTTGTCACTACTCCTGAGTCACTTAATGAGCCAAGTAGTGAATCTTAGGTGCCGCCCTTCCCCATCCATTGAAGTACCACATGGCACTCCCATGAAGTGCATGTTTAACTCTTTGGACAAGGTCTGAGCCTTGTCAACAATCTTCACAATGTCGTTGACCATTACTCCACAAGAACCTAATGGAGGAGACCCCAAAGGGTCTCCTTCCTTGGGCCTTTTTGTGGTAGGGTCAGAAGGTTCTCCCCTTAATATTCCACCATTACAGACTCCTCTGCCTTCCCCTTATTATAATGATCTAGATTGAGAAGCAAATGACCTCTTAGTTAATGAGTGTTAGGGGCAAGCCTCTTCTTTACCTTTAGATTAGATGTGTGTTTGTTGTGGTGTGTTCCCCTATGCTTGCATTAGATGTGTTCCTAGATGACCCATGTCACCCTAGTATGTGCTTGGATACAAGAGTTATTTTGTGTTGTAAAATTTCCTCTATTTGTGGCATCATTCTTCCTCTGTTATGTGTTTTGATTTTTGAAAAATTGGTGACGATGCAAAGTGTTGAGGGAATTTAGGCTTCCCTTCCATGTTGAACCAATTTTTTATTTTTACTTTGTCTTCTCATGCATTCTTTACATGGTCTGATATAGTATGGGGTTGAGGACAGTTCATTTATATACTATTACTATACTTATATATATTTATGAGTAGCTTTAACCCCGAAATATCAGACCACTAATGTGTCTCTTGTTCATAATGTTGCTATTTCTCTTTAACTCTTTTAGCTTGCTCTCTTCTTTTCTTTAGTTGTACCTCGTGTGTGTGACATCACTTTCACAATGTTTTGATTTTTAGAATATGGATTCATTGCTAACAAATCTTTTCTCAAAACTATTTGTAACCTTTTTTTTAAATCACATTCTCAGCTTGGAACCCTAATGGAACATGTTTCTTTCATCATGGGTTCGCAAGGAAAGAACTTGAAAATTTTCCTTTGAGGTGGAAGCAACTTTTCCTATGGGAGAATCCTTGACCTTCCCCTCACGAGGGGGTATTTTCTTCCTTTCAAATTCCTTAATGAAGTGAACATCTTTCAAAAGGATTCCTTGATGTTGAATTGATTTCTGAAAAAAAATTATTGCACTTTCAAATAGTGTGTCCCTTGAGTGGACCCCTCTTCTTTTGAAGGGTTATCGATGGACCCTTTTGAAATTCTTTTAATTTGTTGATTGTCTGCTTGTTTTCCTATGTGGCAGCTTTTTGTTTTTTGGCATGCTTTATCTATGGATTAACATGTTGCTTTGCAAGTGCACCTGTGAAGCCACTTTTCAGTTCAACTCTATGGAGTCCCATTTCACTGGGCTTCCATCATGAGAGAGTACTTGGTGGAATTCCTTCTTGCAAGTTTGTGGGCCTATAAAACACTTACATCCTATGGGATTTTTCTATCATTGGTATAAGGGGCTTTTGTGTACTTTGTGCAACTTCATAGTTCTACATGGCTATGGAGTCCCTTTGTTTGAAACTCCTCAAGAGAGAGTACCTGTGGAGCCGTTTGCCTACAGTACGCTTTTGAGTTCACTAGATTGTAGTATGCTTCCTCAATGATTCAAGTATACATCTCTAACTTTTTGATCTACTTTACCAAACACTCATCAATACTCATGCTCACTAAAGTGGGGAAAAATGTATAGGAGCAAATTTGCACCCCTTGTGTAAATTCCCCTTTTGCATACCCTCACCTTAGAAAATCAAATTTGAAAGTGAAATTCCACATCACCCAACTAGAATGCACCCACTTGGAGTTTGTCCTATGTTTTGGTGAGAGAATATTTGTTAGGTATGCAAGTGTAGTGTATAGATGTTTTTCCAATACGCTACCATCCCTAACGGATTCCCACATCTAAAGATGGAAGAAGTATTACACTCCTCATTAGAGATGAATTGTAATGCCCTTTTGTCAACCAACTGACCCAAAAATGATTTGTTCCTTCTCATCTCACCTTCAAAAGCATCCATTTCACATTCACTTCATCCTCTTAGCAATTCATTCAAGCTTCTTTCTCAATCATTTCTCACTTGATCTTCTCACACTTTTAGCAATCTACACCAATCCATTTGAGCACTACAGTAGATAGAAACTCCATCAACTTCACTTTTGCAAGTGTCACTCTACCACAGAAGTTGCGAGCTTGGAGTCTTGCAAGACCTCACTTCATCACCACTATGGTTAAGGTGACTTTTCCAAGTTCGTTGCTTGCATTCTCCCTTCATTGACCTTGAGAGCCTTTGGGTGGAGGTGGTAGTGCTTCACTCTCCCTTTTGTGATTTGATTGAGTAGCATAGTATTGTTTTGTATTTTTCAACAATCTCTCTTTATTTCCTTTATCATACTTTTTACTCCATTTCTTTTTTGGTTTTCCATGCAAGGGAAAACACCAAAGTGGGGGTCTGACTGAGGTAGGCCCCTATACAACTCCAACAATTTTCCCCTCTTGCTTCTGTGTAGGTGAATGTGTGTGTGGAACTAACTAGCAAATCGACGATTTTGTGAGATCATATTTGCTTTTATTTACTTGCTTTATCATCTTCACCTTTATTTTTCATACCTTATCATTTTTTGCTTTTCGTCAAGATCAATTAGCTAGGTTGTTAGTAGGTTTCTGAGCTTTTATTCACTGTAATTTACATTTTTTGGTTGTATGGACACCAATGTGTCGCACTATCATCCCAGACCCACGCTGCCATCCTCAAATAGAAAGTTATTTGAGGTACAATTCAGATCCCAGAAACTAGCTCATCTAGCCCGAAATAAAATTTTGGGTCTATAGCGTGACAAAAGTGTACTACATAGTGCTCTTCATTCTTGATCCTCACCTCAAAACATCCTTTTACAGTGAGGTGCTCTTGGCTCTCCATGACCTGGAGCCTTGACGTGGTTGGTTCCCCTCTCTTACACCAACAAACAACTTGAAGCTATTTTTTATTAGCACAACACAAATCCTAGATTAATTAAAATAGAAAAAAAAACATTAATTTCCAATATAGATAAAATATAATATAATTCAAAATCATAAAATAACAATATAAAGTATATAGAAAATGGAATTTAATTTAAATGTAGAATTAAATATAGAATATGTAGTTAATTGTGAAATATATAATAATAATAATAATATTGAAATTGATTTTTAAGAGAAAAACTATATAGATAGAATTTTGATTGAGGCAACTTACCTGAACTTTAAAAAATTGGAAATAAGATTAAAAGTTTATTGAAAAAAGAGTTTCCCCATGTGATGAGTCCCAGTGACTTTAGAAAATTTGAACTATAATTTTAGATTTGTCGATACAATTTATGTAATTGTTTTTTAAAAAAATTAAAATATATTTATAGATGCATTTTTTTTAATGTATTACCCCCACTATTTTCATTTAATACACAGAGAATATTCAAGTATATTTTACCTATTTTTTAAAAAAATTGATTTTTTTTTAAAAAAACTGCTCTTACAATTAGTTGATAGAATAGTGAGATAGTTGTGAAATCTTAAAAATCCCTAATTGTATCCAACACTAATGCAAGTATCAGAAAACAAGCATAGCGGGGGTGTTTTTCATATTTTCAATGAAAAGGTATCATATATGATGTTTGTGCAGCATCTTAATTTTTTAGGTTAGTATTTTGAAAAATCCAAAGATTGTTAATGAAATCAAGGTGTATATTTTTGAATAGATGTTTAAGATCACATTGAATGATTCACAGGAAAAAATGGTAAAAATTAGATTTATGTTCTTGCATAATTTATCAAAGAAACCATATGAAGAAAGGTATCACGGCCTTGATTTTGGGGCTAACTCTATGTTGAAGTTTCAAGCTATTTCAAAACATGTTGACATAGCCACTGTAGGAGGGTCCACAAGGAGAACAATTTGAACCATGCAACGAAAGTAACACAATGAAAGCAATACAGAATATGGAAGAAAATGCAGATGAAAATATTCTCATTAATATAAATCTCAGTTACATTTGGTCGGCAACATCTGGGCTTACAAATTTGGCTCACAAGCCTGATATAACATGTTCAATATTACAACATTCCAATATGCTCCTACATGTGAGCAAAATATTACATTTCAAAACCCTTATTCTAACTTCACTACTCCTATTCTCATGATCGATTACAAGATTTATACTATATTCATGATTCTAGAAACATCTACATCGGCCATGTCATCACATTAACAAAGGAAGGAAAATGTAACATGTGCATGAATAGGTCGGCCTCAAATTTGAATTACTCTATCAACAAGTGCATAGAATGAAGTGTGGACCTATAAGGAAGGTTGGGGACACTTCATAGAACATTTAAGATCACAATGTTAAGATCTACAAGTCACAGGGACAATCCACAATGATCAAATTAGCCGTTAGTCTTGAAAACTATTCCAGTGTCAGATCAAGAAAATGCCATGAAATTTTGGAAGCAATAACTTTCCAGAAAAAGATCCAATCATGCTCAAAGCTTGGAATAAGTAAAATGAACATTTCCATGAGATACACAAATATCCACAGGGTCTAGTGAGCAACTATGAAGAAATACCAAATCTGCCAACTTGAACTGAACAAAGAACAAAATAAGAATAAAAATGAAAGAAAATATTTTTGGTTGATGCAATATTGCCAAGAACCAAGGATTCTCCTGCATCAGACATCTGCGATTATTGAAAAGTGATTCCCTCACTTTTCTAGGGCTAAAGGAAAACCAAGATGGTCTACCTTAGCCTAAGAAATCCAAGAAGAATCTTCCACTAGTCTACCTTTCCATTTCTCAAGATACTCTTTGTACTATCTTCCTTGAGTCTTTCTCCCATCTCTGATATCCAAAATCTCCTCAATCTCATCTGAATTTTGTTTAGGAAACTGATTCTCCAATTTTTTTGTACTATCTTCACTAAATTTTTCTTCATAATACCGATGTAGATCTATAATGTTGAATATAGGTGATATACCCATGCCACCTGGTAACTCCACTTCATATGCATTTCTAGAGTCAAACTTCTTCAAAATCTTACAAGGTCCAAACTTCCTCATCTTCAGCTGCTTGTATGTGTCAACTGGAAATCTCTCTTTCCTTAAATATACCATCACTTCATCTCCAACTTTGAATTCCTTGTCTCCTCTTTTCATCTATTTTCTCCTTATAGTTTTGGTTCATGTCTTCCAATTTTTGTTTCACTTGAGTATGTACTTTCTTCATATGTTCTAAAAATTCTTCTACTTCAGCACTCTTCTTATCTTTTGTACTAATGTCTCTCAATTCTAATATTCCTCTAGGATGAACTGCAGTAACAATCTCAAAAGGTGTCTTCCTTGTACTCCTGTTCACTGAATTATTGTAAGCAAACTCTGCTTGTGCAAGGACTAAATCCCAACTTCCAGTCTTCTCTCCAACCAAACATCTTAGTAAATTCCCTAAACTCTTGTTCACTACCTCTTTTTGTCCATCAATCTGTGGTTGAAACATATAACTGAACTTCAAATCTATCTTTAACTTCTTCCAAAGTTTCCTCCAAAAGTAACCAACAAACTTTACATATCTATCTAAAACAATACTCCAAGGTAATCCATGCAATCTAACCACTTCCTTGAAAAATAAGTCTGCTACATGTACTACATTTGTTGTCTTCCTACAAGGTATGAAATGTGCCATCTTAGAAAATCTATCTACCACCACAAATATAGAATCGTTACCTCTTTGTGTCTTCGGTAAACCAAGTATGAAATCCATACTGATGTCCTCCCAAGGTCTCTTTGGAACTATCAAAGGCTTATACAATCCAATATTCTGACTACTTCCCTTTGCAACTTGACAAAATCTACAACTCTAACAAATCTCCTAACATCCCTATGAATTTGCGGCCAAAAGTAATTCTCACTGACCAATGCCACTATTTTATCAACTCCAAAATGTCCTGACATTCCTCCACTATGCTTCTCCTTCACCAAGTTATCCCTCATTGAACTCCGGGGTATACACAACTAATTACCTTTGAACAAAAAATCCTCTTGAATGAAATAATCCAACCATTGGCTTCTATCCTCCAAAATAGGTTCTTTACAAGCTCTCCAAGGTTCTGCAAAATCTAGGTCTTCCTCATACAAGTTCTTCAACTCATTGAAGCCTAATACCTCCACTCTCATCTCTTTCAGTAAATTCCTTCTCCTACTCAATGAATCAACAACTCTATTTGACTTTCCACTCCTATGCTTCAAAAAAAAAGTATAACTCTGCAAAAACTCTACCCATCTCAACTGCCTCTGATTCAACTTACCTTGACTATTCTAATACTGCAATGCATAATGATTTGTATACAACACAAACTCCTTAGGAAAAAATAATGTCTCCACTTCTTCAAGGCTTGAACTATAGCATAAAACTCTTGATCATACACTAAATATCTTCTCCTAGCATCATTCAACTTCTCACTAAAATAATCTAGAGGTCTCCCTTCTTGACTCAATACTACTCTAATTACATTTCCACTTGCATCATAGTCTACTTGAAATACCTTATTGGAATCCGGTAAATCCAATGCAGGTTGCTCAGTCACCTTCTGCTTCAACAATTCAAAACTATGGTTTGCTCCAGATGTCCATCTAAAGTCCTTCTTGTCTCCTCTCATTGTTTATGTCATAGGACTACAAATAGAACTAAAATTCCTAATGAACTTTCTATAGAAACTAGCCAACCCATGAAATGATCTTACATCTCCAATGCTTTCTAGTGTAGGCCCCTCAACAATTGCTCCTGCCTTCTCATGATCCATCTTCAATCCATCCATAGATATCACAAATACCAGATATACCAATTCATCCTTCATGAAACTACACTTCTTAATGTTTATCAGCAACTACTCCTCTCTCAACCCTTGCAAAACTTGTCTTATATGCAATAAATGTTCTTCTCTACTTTTATTGAAAATCAAGATGTCATCCAAGTACACAATCACAAACTTACCCAAAAAAATTTCAATACCTCATTCATCAGCCTTGTGAAAGTACTTTGTGCATTTGTCAATCCAAAAGGAATCACCAACCACTCATACAATCCTTCATTTGTCTTGAATTTTGTTTTCCACTCATCTCCTTCTCTGATTCTGATCTGATGAAATCCACTCTTCAAATCTATCTTTGTAAAGTATCTAGCTCCACTTAAAAAATCCATGATTTCATCCATCTGAGGCAAAGGAAATCTATACTTCACCATGATCTTGTTTATGGCTCTAGAATCTGTACACATCCTCCATTCTCCATCCTTCTTAGGTGCTAGCACAGCAGGTACTGCACATGGACTTAAGCTCTCTCTGATCAAACCCTTCTTCAACAATTCTTGCACTTGTCTATTCAACTCTTCATTCTCTATCGATGTCATCCAATGTGCTGCTTTATTAGGAAAACTAGCTCAAGGAATCCAATCCATGCAATGAATAATACTTCTCACAAGTGGTAATCCATCAAGTACATTATCCGAAATGATTTCTCCATACTATGTTTGCAATTCCTTTATCTCTTTTGGTTGTTCTTCTACCTACTTCAAATCTTCGATCTTCTTAGGAACTAAGGCATAACACACATTCTCATGTCTCAATCCATCAAGCAATCTCCTTCCATCAACCAAGCAAAATCTAGTACTCATACAAACCTCAACTATAGGGACATCTTCCAAAGGCAACAAAATCTACTTCATCCCATCAGCAACACTAGTATATATATTCTTCTT
>VDFB02249376.1:0-14341 GCA_007258455.2 Sequoia sempervirens
AGTTAAAATACAAGATTGCAAAATGGCTATGTGAAAGTGTTATGAGCAGCAGTTTGATTTAATTTAAATCAACAAGTATAGAAGTTGTGCCAACCTGACAAGTAAAGAAGCTTTGGTGGACAGAAAGTAAATAAGAGAGATTACGGTTTAATTAAGGAAGAGGAAGAGCCAAGAATGTCTGAAGAGTGTGAAGAGACTTGGTAGCAATGCACAAGAGGGAAGATGAGACAATAGCAAGTAGAGTTAAATGGAGAAGATTTGGAGAGTCAAGGCCAAAATGGTAATTAGAATTGCAGAATAAAAGTTGTAGATTGAGGTGAAACCTAAATCATTGATATAGTAATTTGAAAGGTTGTAAAGCATTGCCTACTGTAATTGTTATTCTGATAACAAAATAAAAACTATTGGAAATGTCTCTATAGTTGAATTGTATTTTCCATTGTAATTATAAATTGTTGAGGATTTTGTGATATTTCATGTGGGTAAAGAATTGGTTTTATTTGACAAATATTATCGTCAAATTAAATGTAAATCATCTACGAAGTTATTTGTAATCTAAATTTTGTGAATTTGGGTGAGAGATCAAAGTATGTTGTTTTCGTCTCCATCAATTGGTATCAAAGCCAGAGGTTCTGAGCGTGTGGATAGAGCGTCGAGAGAGGCGGTTTGCACTAGGACCTGTGGGTGGAGAGGGAAGTGAGTAGAGGTTTGGGGGCACAAACAGATCATCGAACATGAGGCAAATTATGACGGAGCCTGTGGTTAGTGAAAGCATGATTAAGGAGCTCAAAAGTACCGTTGTAGGTGTGTGGAGTCCCAAGCAATTGAGGGATGGAAAGCACAGAGTTGGAAGCACGAGAGAAGCTCAAAAGTATCGTTGCAGGTGTGTGGAGTCCTTAATAGTTGAGAGTGGAAGGTGTAGAGGAAAGTGTTGTGTGATGGAAAATTATAGCAGACGAAGTGGAATCTTCGTGAGATTGAGGTACGATTGCAGCGTAGAGGTTGCAAGGGTAGAGTTGCAGTGAAGACATGCCAAAGGAGGGCATGGAGAGAAGAAGAGTACGTAGTTGGCAGAGGAGGTCAGGCGATCAGCCATAGAGTTCGTTGAAAACTGGTTGTAGTCTCAAAGGGTGATTCTATCACCTTACTCCACCTTTGTGAGCCCATGCTCACAAATTTCTTACCTAGTGTGTCTGATGCAAGAGCATCCCAGACAAATGCTCAATCATCATCAACAAAAAAATTGATTTGATTTTCTTTCATTTTGGTTGGATCTCAGTTTCATATTACATTTTTTTGATCTTATGGTTGGATTTCAAAGTTAAATTTGAATTGGTTTTGGTGGTTGATTGTGGCTGGCATTGTTGTCATCTAATTGACAAAATGTCATATTTGATTTATCTTCCAAATTTCAATGATTTGAATTGACTATCAATTAATTTTTAATCGTCTTATGAGTACAAAGATGAAGCGAAAACAAAGAAGTTAAAAGGCCAAGCTTATCATGGATTAAAATCTGTGAATTGGCAATAAGAAAATAATGAGAAGAAGAGAATGCAAGAGTTGCCAATAGCAATGAAAAGCCATGAAACCGAAGAGTTTCAAGACAAGAATTTAAAAAGATGCCAAGCAAGATTAAAATTGTAGACTAACATTCAAAGGAGGCACACTCTACCAAAGTGAGAAGGATAGGAGCGCCATATGTGTTAATATGAAGGTAATAAAAATAAATAAATAAATTACTGATCTAAAATCAGTGCTTAGAATTTTCTAATTACACTTTGAATCAAATTTATAACAAGATCCTTTACTGACGTGTTTGCAAGTGAATTAGTAAAACCAATGAACATTAGAACACATGAAAATCACAAAAGCTAATAAAACCATTTAGCAAGAGAGAGAGAGAGAGAGATTGATAATGAAGCTCACTAGACTCTGGCTACGTCTCTGAATCTGTTTGAACACGAATCATTCTATTCCTTCTTATGCAAGATGTTGGGACCTTCTCACAAGTGTTTACACAAAGAACTACCTTCTCCTTAAACAAGGATTCAAGAAGGCATCTCAGACTAATGACCCTACTCCAGACATCAAGAAGGAAAATTCCTTACAATGCAAGCTTTTACATAGTTCTCTTAAAACTCATACAAAGCTTTGAGCCTCGAACTAAGCCTACAACTCTCCTCCCAAGTATTCTTGCCAAAATCTCATGCCTTGAAAGGCCAAACTCTCCCCCTTTTACACACAAAGTTTACTCAATTTGGCTTTAAACCAAATGATTTACAAAATCAGGCTAATCTCCCTTTACAAGTAAAAATTTAAACCATTCCCCCTATTAACATATACAAATCACTAATTCCCTCATAATATCTCCCAATTTTATCACCTAGTCTTTAAAATTATACTCAACCCTTAAAATTTTTGGCTCTTATAATTTTGAGCCTTAGAAAATAATGATTTTGGGTTGGTATAAATTTATTACAATCGAGTTTGTTTGATTTTTTTTTTTAAAATGGTTAAATTGGGGCTTCGAGTTAGACCTAAGCCCCTCTATCCACGGGTCACCTTTTAATAGACGGGAAAAGATATATCCATCCACTTCATATGGAGAGATTGTCACATGGTGTAACAGTCTTGATGCATGGAATAATGGGGGAGGGGTCATGGGTTCAAAACCCCCCACAACTCTCCTCCCTTTAGCATAGGTAGCAATTTATAAATTTAAATAAGGCTAGTGCCCTTTACATTTCAAAATAAATGGTTGGCACATTGGCGAGAGGGAATATTAGAAGTAGATAGGTTGGGGGTTTGAATCCCTAAACCTTATTTTGGTCAAACAGTCAACCCTACCTGTGACATTGGGTGCCACATGGTGCCCAACTATTGGGCCACGTGGCACTTCAATTTTTGTAGAAATTGGCACGTGTTAATGTCGGATTGGCTCGCTGCAACTGCCTGCCACGTAACCTCCCACATCAACCTACCACATCATCAACTTCCATGTTAGCATCCAGGCTTACTATACTTTTGCTGACGTCATCTAGTCAACCATTTTCCTAGGCAACTTTGACTACCCATAAATTTTGCATACGGACTCCATTTGAGCCCGTTCAAGTTCTATTGGAAAGCTCTCAACAAGTGTTATGCAATAGGGCCATCATCATCATGATTTGAAGACATAAAATTTTAGGGATCTCGAGGATCCACCTAGATCAATTACTTTACAGTTGACTGGTAGCCTTGAATAGGTGTAGAAGTAAGAAATGAGGCCACACTTCATATGGAAAAATGGTTAGTGTGTTTGCAAAATGGAAATGAAGGCCATCAAATTGTAGATGCAGAGTAAATTGGTGAAGGCAGAGGTTGCATTCTGAGAATAAAGTAAAAGCAAAGGGATAGAGGATGGAGTTGCGCTCATTCCAAGATAGTGAAACATTAGATTACCGTAAAATTTGAAAACATATTGGATATGGTCTACATTGGAAATGAATAAAGAGGAGAGTTAAAATTCAAGATTGCAAAGTGGCTACATGAAAGTGTTATGAGTAGTAGTTTGATTTAATTTAAATCAACAGGTATAGAAGTTGTGCTAGCCTGACAAGTAAAGAAGCTTTGGTGGACAGAAAGTAAACAAGAGAGATTGTGGTTTAATTAAGGTAGAGGAAGAGCCAAGAATGTTTGAAGAGTGTGAAGAGACTTGGTAGCAGTGCACGAGAGGGAAGATGAGGCGACAACAAGTAGAGTTAAATGGAGCAGATTTGAAGGGTCATGGCCAAAATGGTGATTAAAATTGTAGAATAAAAGTTGTGGATTGAGGTGAAACCCAAATCATTGATATAGTAATTTGAAAGGTTGTAAAACATTACCTACTATAATTGTTATTCTGATAACAAAATAAAAACTATTGGAAATGTCTCTATAGTTGAACTGTGTTTTTCATTGTAATTATAAATTGTTGAGGAGTTTGTGATATTTCATGTGGGTGGAGAATTGGTTTTACTTGACAAATGTAATCATCAAATTAAATATAAATCATTTGCGGAGTTGTTTGTAATCTGAATTTTACGAATTTGGGTGAGAGATCAAAGTATGTTGTTTTCTTCTACATCCATAAATAAAAGTGAAAAAGAAAGGGAAGTGAGAAAATTATCATTCCTTTTATTTTCAAAAAGTAGACTCTCTCAAAACCCTCTTCCTCTCATTTTGGAAAATCCATTAAATTGCTTGATTGGGGAGTTGTTTGGACTTAGATTAGATTAGAGATGGAAAGCATTGAAGATGTGTTTGGAGTTTGTGTGAAATTGCTTCTCTAGTATTGAATTTTTACTTGAAAATTATTCATTTTGTGTGTTTCCATTTAAGGTAAATTCTTTTCCTTTCTATCAGTTTTTGGATTCTTCTAATTCATCGATGTCATGCCCACTTAATTGGTAGCATATGGCTTCAGTTTTAATTTGGATTTATTGGATTTTGTTGAGAAACAAATTTGTCATGTGTAAATTTTTAAAATATCCATTTCATAACCCTTACTATGTCAAAATTCTAAGAAATTCAAAAGAAGTGAATTTTAGTGTAAAAGAGTGTTGTTGTGTGTATATAAATCAAAAGGGTGTTTTTATCTTATGGAAATTTCTATTTGAAAAAAAAAGCATTTTTAAGCATTCATCAATGGAGGATTTGGTGGTTTGTTGGTTTTTTTTGTTCAAAATTATTTTTAAATTTTTAAATTTAGAGTGATTTGAAAGAATTAAAATAGGGGAAAATAAGTCTCATTATTTTTTCATGTAGAAAATTTTGAGACCATGTTCAAATTGTACCATAATTTTGTTGTCTCGTTTTATGTGTCACATCCAATTAGTGAAACAAGATGTGACGAACCTAAGATTGAGGTATAGAGGGTTGGGAAGGAGTGGCTTTTCCCATTGTTTTGAATCCATAAATGGTTTTGAGGCTCCAACATGTGAGATTTATTAATCATTGATAACTAAAAGTATATTGGATAAATAAATTCAATGACATACTCATAGTGCTTATAAAGGCCTAGTATGGATGTCATGATGTTGGTTCAATGGTATGCCTTGAACACATGTAGAAGATCAATATCAACACCAAGGAAATGTCACACCCCGTGAGAGTTAGATGTTAATGGATACCCTCGCCTCATGATAGGGTCCACATACTCCATCCTACAAAGCCATAAAGTTGTTATGGTGACACTCCTTGCCTACCTTGAAGACCCTTGTCCTTATCGTCTTTGGATTTTGCATATAATGAGAAACCTATCTCTAGCCATGTGTGTTGTGTTTGATTGAAATATTGATTTGTATATGTATTCATGTCATTTGTATGCATAATGTTTGGCATGTGTGTTGTGATCGGGCATTTTCGCTTTCAGATTAAGACATTAAAATCATTAGTCACAAAAATCCTAATCAACTATGAAGAGCAAAGGACATACAAACATAAATACAATGAAATAATATCACCTAATTCATGCATCCATTGGCTAACCTCTGTAGCCCTTCTCTATTCTACTGTAAATATTATTGTCCTTAGATCAAGTATGAAAATATTAGCCTATGATTAAGATAAAGCAAAATATAGAATATTAGAATCCAATGAAGCTAGGTGTTAGGAAATTGCCCCTGGTCAGGTATGAGACTAGCCAATAGGAATGGAATGGGACAAGAGTTTATTATGGACGAAAGATGGAGGAGAAAGGATGCAAGATTTCAACCGCTTGGGAGTCATGATAAATATGACAAGGCCTTATGATGGATGTCAAATGGGAGATGATGGAAGGTAAAGGAATTATTATGGATTAGGGTGGAAGACTAGATAGAGTGATAGTAGATAACAGAGCAAAGAATGACTACACATGGCGCTTGTTTGCTAGGTTTTCATCATAGTACTTATCCAAAGTGCCATTGACATGGTTTTCATTATTGGATGAATTGTTTTCTCTTTACTATTTTCATGATCTTTCTTTTTTTGCAGTCATCGAAACGCCTGTTTGCCAGGTTTTCATCAATGTAACAATTTTTTAATTTTTTTTGTATTTTTTAGGACCTTTTTCTCATTTTTTGTATTTTTTCAAGACCTTTTTCTCATTTTTTTGTATTTTTTAGGGACCTTTTTCTCATTTTTTTGTATCTTTTTTTCATAACCTTTTTCTCATTTTTTTGTATTTTTTCAGTTTTAGCCTAGCTCTCTAAAGCTAGGTATAGAACTTTGTAGGGTGCAAGCTATTGATGGGATCGAAAAGGTTCTCCTTCGTGTGGACAAAGCTAGAATGTTAGCGATCCTAACCAAAACCTTTTTATTGTAACTACAACAAAGATGGTTTTGGTATGCCTGTAGATGAGTCAAGGCCTTTTGTCCACGTTCATCAAGTAACTCTAATTCATGCAGTCATGATATTCGGTATTCTTCATCATCAATGAGCCCTTTCATAGAGACTCATAGGGAGGGGAATTCAACCTATATAGGAAGGATAGCCTCATAACCGAAGACTAGGGCAAATGAAGTGGTGTTGGTGGGTGTGTGAATGCTTGTGTGATACACCCATAGGGCGGGTTGAATGTGTTAGCCATGACCAGTGTCATTGACAATATTTTTTAAGAATTTTAATTATGGTCTTATTGGATGCCTTAGCTTGGTCATTACCTTACGAGTAATATGGTGTGGAAAGCGGTGTTGGATGTGGAATTTCTCACATAACTCACAAACATCCTAATTTTTGAATGGGCGACCGTTGTCGGTGATGATGGATTGTGGGACACCATACTGGCATATGATGTAATTGAGGATGAACTTGGAGATTTTCTTACCGGTTATGTATGTCAGAGGAATGACTTCAATCCATTTTGTGAAATATTCAGTTGTAGTGATAATAAATTTGTGGCCATTAGATGAGGTGGGATGAATTTTTCCTACGAGGTCGAGTCCCCATTAGGCAAAGGGCCATGGCGAAGTGATCAGTTGCAGCTCTTATGCAAGTGCGCGGATGAGGTCGATGTGTATCGACACTGTCAACATTTCTTCACAAAGTGATAAGCATCTTGCTCCATTGTAGGCTAGTAATATCCCAGTCACATGATCTTTTTAGCTAGAGTCAGACCGCTAGAATGGGCTCCACATATACCTTCGTGTACTTCATGTAACATATTTTGTGTTTCATTAGTATCGAGACATCTGAGTAAGGTATTGTCTAGGGCACATCTATATAGGGTATCACTAATGATGACGTAGCATGCAACTTTACGAAGGAAGGACTTGTGTTGGTTACTGGATAGGTCAAGTGGTAATGTCAAGGAATGCAGATAGTCATAAATGATTTGATACCATGGGGAATTAGGACCAACAAGTTCACGCGCCATCTCAAATTCGAGGACATCGAAGGCAAGGACCAACAACTATTCAACTAAGAACTCGTACTATGACATATATTTTAGGAATGTTTGAGAGAGATTCAATGGTGGCCATGGCGTCAGCTGCTTTGTTCTAAATTTGTAGGATCTGGAAAAAGGTAATATTTGCAAAATATAGTTTAAAACTATCAACCATTCTTTTGTATGGGGTCAATTTCTTGTCTTTAGTGTCATAGTCATCATTGACCTGGCAGATGACCAATTGGGAATAACCAAAGACTTGTAATTTTCCATTTTATAGTCATGCACAATCCTATTAGTAAGGCCACATATTCTGCAATGTTGTTTGTACATAGGAAGGTTATTCTAAAGGATTTGGGAATAGTATCACCATGAGGGATGAAAAATAGTATTCCCGCACCTGATCCATGACTAGTGTATGATCCATCAAAGTATAACTTCCATGTTGCACCAGTGTCTAATGCAAACATCAATTGACTCATCAAGGAAATAAAAAATCAAAGGGTGATAAGATTTTTTGGGTGTGTCGGCAAGTTGGTTTGCGATAACCTATCCTTTTATTTCTTTTCATTCCACATATCGTATGTTATACTCACTAAGTATCATGACCCACTTAGCCAACTATCCTGTCAATGTTGCCTTGTTGAGTAGGTATTTGAGAGGATCTATCTTAGCCACTAGTCTTGTCTGGTGATTTAGCATGTAATGTCTTAGTTTTTTAGCAGCAAAAACCATAGCAAGACAAGCATTTTCAATAGGACTATAGTTGATTTCATACCCAACCAATGTGCAACTAATGTAATAGATAGCTTGTTCTTTCTCGTCATGATCATTTTGTGCAAGTAATGCCCCCAATGTGATAGTGGTAGTTGATATGTAAAGGATTAGGGGCTTACCATCTATTAGTGGCATAAAAATAGGAGGCGTCAAGAGGTACTCTTTAATCAGTTGAAAGGATGCCTCAAATTTGTCTATCCATATAATAGGAACTCCCTTGCATAACAAATACTGAAAAGGTTGGCATTTATCTACAATTTATGCAATGAAATGTCTGATGGACTGAAGTTGGCCTTGCAATGTCCTGAGTTGACTAATCCTATTGGGGGAGGCATATCTAATATAGCTTTTACTTTTGTCGGGTCCACTTCAATGCCTCTATGGGAAACTATGTATCCTAAGAGCTTTCTTGATGTCACGCCAAAGACATATTTCTTAGGATTTAGACGAACTTTATATTCTTCAATCCTTTTGAAAATTTTGTTCAGGACTCTCAAATGATCACCACGTGTCAAAGATTTCGCCAAAAGGTCATCAACATAGTCTTCCATCAATGTGTGCATGAGATCATGAAATATAGTTGTCACACTAGTAGAATTTGATGTAAATAAATGACTACATGACTAAAAATTTTAGTCACAATAACTAAAAATGACTAAATTCTACAAATTTTAGCAACTCAACTATAAATGAGTAAATAAATGACTAATTTTGTTGTTGACTAAAGAATTATTTAGTCACACAAATAAAATGACTAAATAGTTAGTCATTTATTTAGCAAATCATTTAAGGAATCAAGAATCAATAGCCCACCAAAAATACTCTAATAAACATACTCTAGAACTTTCATCAAAATCTTATTTTTAGGCATAGCCTGCCAAAATGGAGTTTTCATTTTAATAAACATACTCTATAACCTTCGTCAAAACCTTATTTTCAGGCGTAGCCCGCCAGAATGGAGAAGTGTTTCAATAAAGAATGACAAAGAATGGTAAGGAGGTATGCATGATAGGAACCATAGGATTCATTGTTGCTTATCTCATTCCTGCTCTGCTCAACAAGGGTTACATTGTTCGCACTACTATTTGTAATCCAGGTATTTAATTGACATATATTTGCATAATCTTAAATTCCATCAGATGCTTTTGAAGTATCAATGTATCCTATATAGGGTTTAAAATGTATCCTATATAGGGTATAGAATGATTTCTTTTAATTTAAAAAGACAAATAAATGATGTATTTGCCTGTGATTAGATAATGTGGAGATCTCCTAAATCTTCCCCAACTCACTATCCTCTTTGGCACTATATTCATTACTCCAACTACTAGGGTTTTGCATGTGACATCTTTAATATCTTCATGATAGTGTCTTTTAAATAGATCTTAGTATTTGCTTTAATCTTTATCGTGGTAACCCTTGAGTTCCATAATCTACCTTCAATCTCTTATAAGAACATTATCTTAAGCTAGACTGCATAGTATGCATATAAAGCAAGTCCTTCATACTTACCATTGTTCCAAACCAGCACTCATTGCCTTACTTAAAATGTTGCCTCCATAAGCACAATAACATGTTTTAAAATCATGGTTGCCAGTAATTAACCATTAAGGTCACTAGTTTCATCAAGATACAATGAGATTTTTGTCTTCAAACTCAAGGAATTATGCAAGATAACATTGTGAATTGTTTGTTGTGTAGGGTTTGATTTCTTGCACATTTATTTCTTTGCTAACTACCTTTAAGACTAGATATTGCACCCTCAGCTACAATCTCAAACAGCTCACTCACTGTCACTTGAAGATTCCTTTCATGAGCATCCTTTTATAAAATCAAACTATGCTCTATAGACTGCCTACTTATTTACTACAAGGGACTCATTATTTCATGGTATCATGGGTCTTAATATCCTTCAACCTTATTGTCACTACTTCATAGTCCACACGGTATTATTCACTATTCTCCCATCTTTGATGAGTCTCAAAAAACTACTCAAACATGCAATCCACTGCCTCCATTATACAATGGCTAGGAAGAAACATTGAACTTGTGATTACCACTATTACTTCATTTGGGAAGTCATTCCCTTATTGCATTTTCCTTGTCTAACACTATCAATAGCATTTGAAAAACCCTTAAGGTCAGCAAGGGGGTAAGGAAAGTCACTATTAAAATCTCCACTTTACTATGCAAGGTTTGAGCTGTATTATCTTGTCACTGCTCAACCTCTTTTTGACTATCACACCTCAAGTGATTGACATTTTTCTTACCATATATTGCATTTACAAATGTCACTGAGCTACATAGTGTGCTTTTTATTGGCTACAATCTTTAGATTGCAAGATTTTGTTATTGGCTACAATGCCTCAATATTTTTGGTATTGCAACCTCACTAATCCGCTAGAGTTATGGCTTGTGTTTCTAAGAAGGCCTAGGGTTTGTACTCTAGTCATGCTCTTACCAATTCTTTTGTTGGTATTAAAAAACAACCTTAAATCTTGGGTCAAAAAATTAGTTGTCTTGACAGGGTGTGGTATGATCTCGGATTATATCCTAGAGTGTGTGGGAAGCTTGTGTTTGATCATTAAGGTATGTAAACCTGATCAAGGAAATATATCCTATATAGCATGGGTTTTGCTTTAATACTTCCCATAGTGGTTATTAGGAGATCACATTATTATAGTTTGTGGTAACCCAAGATTGTATTCAAGTATGTAACAAACTTGGTATGTAGTTTAAGCTATAAACTTTTAAGTAACATTCATAAGGTTTAGAAAATATTGATCACTCTTTAGAATAGCCCATTAAACATGGGTTGTGCTTGAATACACTACATAATTGATATAACACAACCACTATGCATATCAACCAGAGTTATAGGCTCTTTATTGCAGCAAGAGGTAATCGCTCTAGGATCATGCTATCATTACATTGTAACTTGTTAAACTTGAGTCAACCTAAATGCAACCAATGATGATTGACACCTAATTGTGATGACAGTGATTAATTTGTACATGAATTGTGCTCATATGAGTGCCTCCATTTCTATCACAACATAGCCACATTAAACTTGGGTCACACATGAATGCATCATGTATTTGTTATAGCACAACTATGCCACATGACTAATAAATTTATGGATCAAATAATTACAATCACAAGAATTTTTTCCTCAGTTGTGCTCTTATGGTGATTTCATTACCACTACAAAATAACCCTTTGGACTTATATTGCTCAACTCCTTACATTGATTATTTTCTCTTTGGATGGATGGCAATTCAATGGTAGGGATTTGTGTGTAGGTCATGCTCGTACAAGTGCCTTCATCACCATTACACGATAGTACATTGGAATTTCCTTTCTTGAACCTTTACTTCATTTTTTATTGTTAGGTTTATTTACACATGACATATTGATAAAAGAAACCAAGCAAAAAATCATTTCATTTTTAGTTAACTCCTGCTAACATACTTTTGGAATAAATGTTTGATTGCATTACTTCAAGTGT
The DNA here is from genome assembly GCA_007258455.2 of Sequoia sempervirens. Taxonomy (NCBI): domain Eukaryota; kingdom Viridiplantae; phylum Streptophyta; class Pinopsida; order Cupressales; family Cupressaceae; genus Sequoia; species Sequoia sempervirens. The sequence goes on from VDFB02249376.1 coordinate 11,677, forward strand.
GAAGAATTTTGTTTTCTGCTTATAATACATTAATTGAGAGCTATAGTAGAAAGCTTCTTATGTTGAAACCCATCTTGTAAACTTGCTTTAAGCTACATTTAGGAGGCTTCGTGGACTTTTTGTGATTTATACAACTTTTTTTTATAGTAAATGACATCAGATTCTTTCTAAAATTGAAATGATTTATTAATTATGGTTTTATGATGATTAAATGTTTTATTTATAAAGGGTTAATATGTGTAGGAAGAATAGATTGTGATGCAACATTCGGGTATGGATGGTTCAGGCAAACTTGGATTGCTATCAGTGACATAACCAGGTTGGAGAGTACTCTCAGCCGGTTTGAAACACTTCTGGGTGTTTTTGCTCGGAAGTAGAACCTAACGATAGGAATACAAACATCGATGGATAGAGAAAATCATAAATTTGCTTATCCAATTTTTGATCGAATTTGAGGTTGTGAATTTCAAACAAAGAAAGTTCCAACATTCTAAATATAAAATCATAAATCTGCTAGTCCAATTGGAGATCCAATTTGAGGTCATGAAGCTTTGACAGAGAAAGTTCCTGCATTCTAAAGATAAAACCATAAATTTCTTGGTCCAATTGTAAGGATTTGTCTTTTTAATTATACTTTTTGACATTTGGCTTGATACAAATTGTCTATGCTTCCACATTTTCATGTACGCCTAGCAAGGCACTTGTAACTACAATATATGACAAAAAATCCTTGTTGTTATGCTTTGATGGATGTCCCATGATCAAGATCTATATAAAAAGGTTGCTTTGTATATTGGGTGGTTAGGTGTTCTATTGTGTTATACAAGTTTAAGCTTTTCCTTTAGTTGATTTTTAAATAACAGTCTTATCTTTTAGCCAGGATTTTTGGTGAAATCTCTCTTTTTGTTGTGTTTTCAGTAGTGCTTGATTTATAGATTGCAATTTTTAGAAATTATGCCACATCTTGCTTATATATTTGTGATTTAAACCTTAATGGCAATGCTAAAAGAGCCATATATTTACACCTTATTTATTTTGGATTGGTTTAGTGGGAAGTCTCACATGCCCTATTTGCCTAAGTGACTTGAGTCTGATACATGTGTATTTGTTTTGGACAATTTATGGCATTTACCTATTGGAATTATGTGCCTTAAATTCACTGGTGTACCCCCAACTTGGTTGTCATCAAGTTAGATTACACCAAGTGAGAGTTCAGGCCTTTATCGCCATCCCACGAGACACCGCCATCTCGTGATGTCTCATGGAGTGACTGGCAGTTGAGTGATACTTACCGCTACCTTGCAGAGGTGTTAGATTGAGCTTGTGGTAGTATGATGTTACCGCCACCCTGCAGTGCTTCCATGTTGACTAGTGCAGTATAGCGGTGGTTACCGCTACCACACTGCGATGGTCGAAGGTATCCTACGGTGGTGCGGTATAGTCACCACCACACCGCGATGGTGACTGAGACTTGGTGCAGTAGAGTGGTAGATACTGCCATACCACGACATGCTAGTTTGTGTATAGCGGTGTAGCGATGGACGGTGGATGACTGGATGTCTTTGGCGGGATAGTGAGTTATTGGTAGTTAAACAGTTAATGATGTAATGGAATCTACATAAATGGCTATTATGCAGTAAGATTTTACTTATTGCTTTAAGTATTTTGATTGTATTCTTTTGTTTTAATCATTTATATATCGGTCTCCTTTTTCTTGGCTTTGATGACTTGGAATGATTATTCTATTGGCTTTGAAAGAAGTTCCTCATCCAAAGCTCCAATTCACACATAGGTAGGAAGGAAGCTTTCAAAGGTTGAGGAGTGGGCTTTACACCCACTGGTTGCATTTTCTTACATATTTGATTTATTGTTTCATGTGCCTCCAAATAGGTGCACCAGATCCTTGAATGGGATTAACACGGATTTATTCAGCATGAAAAAAAGATTAATTCTATTTGATTTTGCTTTATAATTCATCCCAATTCTGATAACAATCAATCTCAGCTTTGCAAAATACACAACATCATTAGCTAATAAGTTCTTATAACATTTTATAAGAACTTATTAGCTAATGATGTTGTGTATTTTGCAAAGCTGAGATTGATCGTTATCAGCATTGGGATGAATTATAAAGCAAAATCATATAGAATTAGTCTCTTTTGCCTATTGAATAAATTTGTGTTAATCCCCTTCAAGGATTTGGTGCACCTATTTGGAGGCACATGAAACAATTAGTCAAATATCTAAGTATATTTGAAGAGTCAAATATTAGCATATGGCTTTCTTTGGGCAGATTAGTGGCAACAAGATCCATATCTCCCCATTGATACAAGATCTTCAATCATAAGGTATCAAACAGTCCAGTCCACAATTCAATATCAATAACATACTAATAACATCCAAAGCTATTTTTAGCTTTAATAACAGTTGTCATTAGAATTGGGCCATATGTACTTGTAGTGTCCCCTACAATAGGCTTTTATTAGTCTAGCCATAAAAAAAAATCCCTTAGATTTTCATGTATGTCTAGCAGGGCACTTGTAACTACAACATATGACAAAAAAAATCCCTGTTATTATGCTTTGATGGATGTCTCTTCTAATATATGATGTAGTGCACATTATTATAGTGCAAGCCTATTTTTTAGATTGTTTCATTTAGCATC
>VDFB02249377.1:0-11119 GCA_007258455.2 Sequoia sempervirens
AGCATATTATATTCCTCTTAGTGGCTTGATACAATACACTGCATCCCCTAAGTTGTGAATTTTCTATTCTTTGATTGGACCTCTCTTGGAGATGTTAGGCACAATATTCCATAAGCTAAGACCTTACATAAACAAAGAAAAAATCCTTTGAATGCACCTTACATTATAATTTTTTTTATATGGCCACCTTGTATAACACACTTTTCATGCTTGTGGAGCCATATTGTTTGTTCATGATTTCCAAGCATATGAAGTTTTGCTTGCCTCATGAAGCCCAAATTTCATTGTTGTGTTGTACTTTATCAAAGTTATCAAGAGGTATAGCTTTGGTCTAGTTGGACAGAAAGTTGAACCGAGGCATGAATTTCCCATAGCCACTTGATTGTGTGTGTGAGTGCATATTGGTCATGTGTGTATGTGTCTCACCTTTTGGATACTCACCCAATGGAAAGCCTGAAGTTTCGTTGCCTCAGAGTGAGCATGCATTTTTTGGACAAATAGTCTAGATTTGATCCACATCATGATGGGAAAAGTATCAAAGCTTGATCCACCCCTATTTTTCTTTTCTTTTTTCTTTTTTTCTTTTTCTTTGGTAGTGTATGCTTATGCCTTGCCATTGCTCCTTATATCATTTTTCATGTGTGCCTATGTTGGTCTACTATAGGATCCTGATCCTGGGGGCTTTATCACCCCTCTTGATCACTTCCATCCTATATTACTAGCATTGGTGTATTGGGATGTGTGTTGGTCTACATTAGTGTCAATTTGAAGCAAGTTCATCCTCTCACTAAAGTGGGGGCTAAATGTAGTGTTGAAAAATGTCATCCGTGACATTTTCATAGTTGTTTGGGGCCTCCTTGTTAAATTGGACTTAATATTTCCTTGATTTAATGTTGTAATGTGTTTAACACATTTACATTAGGTTTTGGGCCCTTTTAAATGAAATGAACCTTATTTGTGCTTTATTTTGGGTGTTGTAAAGTTTTGTACCACACTTTCACACTAATCTAGAGTTTTCATTATTAATGGGGCTTCCTTATTCTTTAATTGGCCTTATATTGTATCCACAAGCCTTAATTAATGCATCTTTACAAGGATAGTCCCTACATGAACATACACCTAATCATAATTCATGTCTTTTTGGATTGTATTGATTAGATTTAGTGATCTAGGACTCATACACCACCTTGGGCATATGAGTTCCACATAAGTTTTGGGGCCCCGATCTTGATTTCATATGAATCTAAGCATTTCTTGAAAAATGTGTGCCAAAGCCTTGCCTAATGGGACTCATATTCCACTTCTAGTGTATGTGTCTTGTGTGGCTTAAAATTAAATTAAATTCAAATTCTTAGCAGGATTTTATTCTTCTAGATCTAATCTCGGTTTGTAGTGTTGTAATTTAACAAAATTTGGCATAAACAAGTATAAATACAAGGTTATTTCACTCATTTTCACCTAGCAAGTTTACAAGTTACCTAAGACTTTCATGAGAGCATTCCGAATAGAAAATTGGAGTTTACAAGAGCATTCAAGAGTTTACAAGAGAATTCAAGGGTTGATTATCAAGTGTTTTGGAGCATTATTCAAGTACCAAGCATCATGTCAAACTCACCATGCATCATGTTTGTTTTTTGAGCTAACATTTGTGTTGTAGGGTTTCATGATTCAAGAAAGTGTTCAATTCAAGATCTATAACATTCAAGAAAGAATCAAGATCTACATCCATTGGAGCCATCTCATACATGTTTGAAACACTTTATTATTAGGGTTTGGGAGCATCATGTCAAACTCACCATGTCATGTTTGTTTTGAGCTAACATTTGTGTTGTAGGGTTTCATGATTCAAGAAAGTGTTCAATTCAAGATCTATAACATTCAAGAAATAATAAAGATCTACATTCATTTGGAGCCGAGTCTCATACATGTTTGCTACACTTTATTATTAGGGTTTGGTGAGTTGCAACATTACATTTTATTCATTCATCGCTTCTCCTTTCCATTTGATTTCATTACAAGGTTTGATTACCAAAATGGGGTTTGACCAAGGAAAACTCCTTTCCACTAACAAAAGAGCATTTCTCCCTCTCTTTAGTGTCTGATTTACATATCTAGGTTGGAGACATATTAAAGAGCAAGATTGGAGGAAAGTTGTCAAGTGTTCAAAGTTGTCAAAGTTGTTACATCATCTACAAGATCATTGAAAGACCTCTACAGAGCAAAATTTGGCATTTTAGATCTAGAAACCAAGTCAAGAAGGAAAATTATGGATTGGAGAAGATTCAAATCCTAATTTTTCCAAAAATCCAAACTAGATTGATATGCACTTCTGGCATATGAGTCCCAATATAGTCAAATTTGTAGTTTCTAGGAGTTCTAGACTTTGTCTTTTACCAAATTTTTGTTTCTACCCAAACCCTAATCTAGGACTAAATCACCTAGACGGTGTATGAGTCCTAGTGTGCATTAATTTTAGTGTTTTCAACATTTTAGATCTTGATTCAATTTCCTACAGGTTTTCAGGTGCACATCTTTGGTTTCTCAACTTTCTATTCTATTTTGCATTCATTTCTAGGTCATTTAGGGAATTTTTGCATATCATTAGTCTTTTTCATTATATCAAATTTTTGCATATCATTAGTCTTTTTCATTATATCTTGCATATTATTTGTCTTCCCAATCCCTAACTTGGTGGTGAACCCCTCTTTATTCTCTAATTAGACCCTAGGACACCCTATTGCACAATATTTTTCCCATACTTCATCCTTGGATTCAGATCTCTAGGGTTTCCTTGAATGAGAGTGTAGAATATTGTTCTATGTCCTAAAATATAGTCAACAACAATTTTCACCCTTTCATATACATATATACATGTACATACATACACACACACACACACATGAAGGACTCTAGATAAATTTTGTAATATCTAGATATCTAATATGTAAAATTCAAATATTGATTGATGTGTAGTTTTGAATAAATATTAGTATCAACATTCTTGTAGAGATATTAGAAAAAAATTAGAAGTATATGAAATAATTTACATATCAAGTTGGTACAATTAATTAATTGTTTTCTTGGAAATAATAACACTATGTTTTTAGATCATGTATTATATGTCTTGAGGTTGATTAAAAATTTTGAAAATGAAAATCCTAAGTATTGAATGGGTTGCATACTTTTACATGTGCATGGCTATCATGAATATAAATAATTTCATGATTGTGAGAGTATGTGATGTGGATGTAGAGTGTAATATATTAACACCTATTTTAAGTTGTATGTACAACATAGTGTAAGTTGAGATGTGTTGTGCTTCATTTCAAGAAAATGAGGTGTTGTCAAAGTCTAGTGCGAAAAGCATAGTTGTGTACCCTCAACCTAATGTTATTTTAACTTAATTATTATTGTTGTTGGCATCTCATTTGTAATTATTTTATGTTGTACACATCACCTTGAAACCCCTCATTATAGTTTTAATTAGTAATAAATGATGGCCTCCTATTGGTAATTTTACTAATTGTCACCTTTCAATTTAATGAGAAGCTTCCAATAACTATAAACATAGATGGATCCTCCTCCTACCTAAAATTATCAAATGTTTTATTCCCTATTTAGTTCATGTCCAAAATTATGATAAAAAAATATCTATAGGATACATGAGGGGAAATGGTCATGATTTCTATGATGTCTTACCGATATCCTTTATGGTATCACTAATGAAGTAATGTATCAAACTAGGGGTAAATAAGCCACATTTTAGGATTCATGCTTATTTATCATTGGAGTATCACATATTACTCAATATGTGTCTTTTTCTTGCTATGTGAGAAATAACTAGTGGTTTATCTAAATGTGGTAACCTATTAAACTTATATTAATACCATATACTATTACTTTAATACTTTTATTTTGTCACATGATAATCACTCTTGATATTAGGTTTCATTTTCAAATATTATGGATGTGGTAGAAGAACATGAAGTGTTAATCCATAGAATATAAGCCCTAATACCCTTGTTTACCCTCATCAAGCATGTTAGTAGTAGCATTTATAACATGGACCCTTGTAGCTATGATTCTTGTAACACTCTTTTTACCTCAATGAGATATTGTTGATCTACTATTGTATTTGGATATATATGGGAATTTGGATATGATATATCCTAAATCATGTAATTTTAGTCATATTAAAATATTACCTTAAGGATCTATAAATCTAATATCAGGCATGAGATTATGATATAGTGGGTAATACTAGTGTAAATTCATGTGAATAAAAAAGGGAAGGCACTTAAATTGGGCTTGGTATAATTGATGTTTAAAAAATATGAATGCATTTTATTTCTATATGGATTGAGAAGTATATCCATAAATATCTATCTGTAGAGTCTTCAATAAGCATTAAGAAGGGGTTAAAAACTTTTGGAACATGCTCTAATAATCATTGATTTTAAATATAAACAACAATATTGCAAGCATTAATAGTATCAAATCTAAACTAGTTTAAATACATAGGGAATTTGAGTGGATGATTAATGATTTATTTGGGTCCTAATTCCCTCAAGAAGTGATCTTATTTATGATTATCATAATTCCAATAATTTTGAAGGCTTTCTTGAGAAATGTTCATATAACATCTAAGGAAATACACAACATTTTTCTTATAAGATCAACATTGATTTGGAATCTAAATGGGTTCTAGATTATACTTTACTTTAATGATATAGGACTAGTTATAATACTATTCAAAAGAAATAATAATCTCATTACTATGTTGGTTGGTAGGGATGGGGTAACTTGTTAAGATAGAGGTTCATTTTCAATCAACATTGCTATTTATAGCCTCTAGTATGAATATCTACGTTGAATTATAATGTTGATAAGTAAGATCTAAACCATAAACATGATTAGTGGTGTAAACTAACCCTAAATCCTATAAGTATAAATCTACCTATTGATTGATATACCAATTGGTATATTGGTCAATCAAGGCCAATTAGTATTTGTAGGGTTTTGATTGTATGATTAAATTAAATCAACTCTAATTTACAAAACCTAAACTATATTTTTATAATTTATATATCATGATTTAAAGGCCCCAAAGTTTAGAATAGGACTTAGGGTTTCTATTTCTAATTAAAATTGTTTGGTTTATGCTTTTTAATTTTAAAATTAAATTCAAATTGAAAAATTTAAAAAATATATAAAAGACATTAAAGTGTGTAAATGTGAAAGACATCTACTTGGAAATGCAATAAACTAGATCTCATGGAGTGAGGAGGTGAAAAAATATATTTTTGAGGTTTCCTAATGTGGGTAACCATGTTGAAGTCCTTTTCCAAGTCATCTTTAATGAGGGAATACAGAAGAAAATGAACTCATGGGGAGGACTTGAAAAAATTAATAGCTTTATGAAATGTGCACATATTCACAAACAAGTAAATGTTTGTAATGAGTATTTATTTAGTAATAGGATGCCAAATCATAATAGGTATCCATTCTGTACAAGCATGAATTTAGGTTTTGGATCCCATTCCTAAATAAGTATCCATTTTTTACAAAACAAGTACTCATTCATATTAATAGTTTTCCTACTTGTGACACTTCCACTAAAAGAGAAGTCATTATCTTTCTATTACCCCATCTTTCTATATTTTTGGCAAAAAATAATGGATGAAAAAAGTAAAAAAAATACGAAAAATAGTTTCAAGCTTTTTCATAGGAAAATGGAATTCAAAAAGATGAAAGAAAGTGAGAAATAAAATTGGTATTAAAGTTGGTGTCTAATTTTAAAAATAATAAATTTAAAAAAAACTCGAAGTTATGAACTTTACTATTCAAAAATTATTCTTAGTGAACCAAAACTCCTACCAAAAATAAACTGAACACTTAAAATCAATCAAGTAGCAAAGTGGCATTTTTTTCTTGCCAAAAAAAAGTGGAAAAGAAAGAAAAACTAGTACCCAAGTCTTTATATGGACTCAAAGTGAAATAAAATATAAAATTTATTAATATGAGCACTTCATTTTAAGTTGTGCTCAAACCATAATTCAAAATTAGGTAAAGAAAATTAAAAATTTGAGAAGATCAAAGCCCTTAGTTTATATGGATGCTCAAGATAAATAGATAGAAATGGAAAGAAAGTAATATTTTAAATTATTGTTTTTAAATGGGGACAGAATTGATTTCAAAGAAATTATTTTAATTATTTTTTAAGTTTCAAGGAGTTACAATTGGAATATTATAAAATGTGTCATTTACACATGCAATGTAATGAAAGTGGATGTTATTGTTTATGTTGTAGAGATTCATTTAAGTTTAAGGTCAATTAAATTGTGAGTGTTATTGTGTAAAGAATGTGAAGTGAATTTTCATTTGCTAATGAATTTTTATTTAAGTCAAAAGAATATGTTGTAGTCATTCAAGTTAAAATATGAGTATTAAAAAAAAAATTCATGTTAACTTTGTGTAGCATTTTTTTTTGAACTCTTGGAGTTTCTTTGAATGCTTTGTAGTGATTAATGTTTTTCATCTCTTTTACATTGTTATTATTATAAGTATTATGTCTTCTTATTCAATTAAAATCAATTGTTAAATTTTACTTGATGTGTTGCAAGTATGAAGGTGTTGTCATTGATGTCAACTATGTGTTAAGAAAGTTGTTGCATTATGAAGCTATCAATGTTATTGATAAAATTGTGAAAAGAGAAAAAACAAGTTGTAGGTTGTGTATGTGTACTTGAGATATTGAGGAAGTGTTGTGAGTACATGGATCTATCTTTTTGTTGCAATGTCTAGAGATGAGTTGGAATGAAGTAATGAGCTGAGATGATGTCTCTGGTACTTGGTATCCATGAGCACTTGAGAGAATTTGATAAATAGAGCAAAAAATGTTGTGCAAGTGGTCAGAATATGCTCCAGTATTGTGCTCTAATATTGTACTCTATATTTCTTCTATGTTGATGATATTCTTGTGTTGATCTGATAGGTTATTCAAGGTTGTTAGAGGTTTCTATATGCAAAATTTTGGTTTTTGGATCATTGTACGGTGTGAGATATTTTCACTAGTGTGTGAGCTAGTTTTTCAGTTATGTTATATGTAGCCTAGGAAAACTATATTTTCTCCACATTTCTCCATTTTTTGGATTTGGGTTGTGTAGATTTGGGAAGGTTCTTATATTGTTTGTATCTTTCTATATTCAAGGTTTTACTTGATTTGGTGTAGTACAGAGTGAGTTTCATTTGTTAGTGTACGAATAAGGTTTACCAATTGTTCTAAGTTGAACTATTTGTATTATGTGAGTTTGGATTAAGTTTTTGATGAATATTAAGTAGTTTGTGGTTTTTTCTAGATCGTGTTCAATTGAATTTTGTTGTCTAAAAGTTTTGGATTGATTTAAGGAATTAATTATTATGGTTTTTAGCACAGGTGTTGGCCAATTTTGTGTTAACACTACATGTGAGGTTTGTGAAAACATCTTGAGATGTGTTTGGATCTATTTTAGTCCTAATTAAGGATTTATATAGGTTTCCATTGTTTCTATCTACCATGGGAATGTTTAGGTGCCAACCTATTTTGAATTTGTAAGTGTAATGGATAGTTGTAAAGATTAGAGAAGGTTTTTGAGGATGAGGTTGACTTAAATAAGTGTAATATTGATGTGAGATGTAAGAGAGAAGAAAGATAGATGTGACATCAATGTGAGTGATGTGTGTAATGTGAATTTGAGAAAAAGAAGTGCAATCTTCAAGTATTTGGATTCTTAAAAGTAGTGAGCTAAAGGTGTTTGAAATCATTCAAGCAAGGCTGTGAGATTTTGGAGCATTGTGGTGGATTCCTTATTGCATTGAGAAAGTGTTCTTTGTGTAAATCTTCTCTTCTATCTTCTTGTGTTCTTTCTGTGGTAGTGAGCCTTAGCTGTGACATTTTTTGGACATTGTGTCCTATTCTAGCAATGAGCCCTTTTGTTCCAGTTTTTTTATTACTTATTGTGAGCAGTGCTATTTACCTAGCTTAAATGATGCAAAACAAAATGCTAAAGAAGGAAACAACACTTCAACACCTCAAGATTGGGCTACGTTAAACTCAAACAAAATAAAGATGAAAAACAACATATTTATACCTTGTATGAGTTGCTCCTTGGTTGGCCCTTCAATAGTTGATAAATGTGTGCTCCTTGATGGCAAGAGTGCTAAAAATGGATGCAAAATGATCTAGATGTGATGGGGATTCAAATGAGAGATGTGGGTATTTTGATGGATGAACAAAATGGATGCAAGAGCTTGAGGATTTCACAATGGTGGATGAGAGTATGAGAGTATGAGAGTTGAATGCTTGAAGACTTGAATGTGTTATGACAAAATGAGGCCAAAAATCCTCTATTTTAGGGGAAAGGCCTCTAGGGATTTGAACGGTCAATATTTTTCCAACATGGGCAAGATGAAGGGCTGTGGTGAGTTGAGGACTCACAAGCCCTCACATCTTTCCATGTGGAAGATGAGATGTCAAGAGGACATGTGATATGGAGGACATGTGAGGTGGAGGCACTTGCATGTACCTTGGGATGAGAGTGATGGTGACAAGTGAGGAGTCATGGGGATGAGAGAAGTTGTTGGGGGAATAAATGTGAATTTTAAATTCACATGATTGGGAGTACCTTGGGGATAAAACAAGGTTCTCAAAAAGCTAAGTACTTGTCCTCATGTGAGTGACGTGACAAGTGAGGAGTTCTAGAACTCCTAAAAACTTGCATGGGGAAGAGGAGAGTCTTGGAGGGATAAATGTGAATTTTTAATTCACATGGGGAAGAGGGCCTAGGCTAAATGTGGAAATTGTGAAGGTTGACCAAAAGGTATGCTAAATGTAGCAAGGGGATTAGATTAAGGTTGTGCAAACAGGTGATTAAGAAGATTAATGGAAGATTAGAAGCAAGTTGGAAGATGTGGAGGATGTGACATTAATCCTGATTAAAGGTGTGCACATCCTAATCATGGATTAATTAAACTAATCCAGATTAGAAGAAGGTTATGGAGGATGTGACAAGGGGAAAAATAGAAAAATTTAAAATTGATTTCCAAAAAAGTTAAATGACTAAATTAAATAAATTGATATATTTATTTAATTTAGAGAGGAAAGGATGAAAGGTAAAGTATTTAATTATTGAATCAAATACTTTAGGAACCTTAGAAAAAGGAGGAAATATTAATTAAATAAATCATTTAATTAATATTGATGGAATAGACGAGTAAAAGGATACGGGTTTGACCATGTGGGAGTGGTCAAATTTGGATGTCTACATTTTTCCCCTCTTTGAGATGGTGCTATGAAGTAGCATCATTTCAAAAAAGATTAAAAGATGAGACCAAGAAGAAGGTGGTTAGATTGGAAAATATGCCCCAGTCATCAAAGGAGTGACTAGGAAGAAAGATGATGGGGGTTGAAGATGAAGATTAGGGTTTGAGGATACTCCCTCAAGAGGACATGCGGGTTCAAGAGAACACAAGTGTGCTCTCAAAATGGATGTGACGATGAAAGGGTAAATGAGGAAGAGGATGCAAAGTGCTGGATAAGAGAGGATGATAAGTGATAGGAGATTGGGAATCACAAATGGATTTAAGAACAAAGGTGATGTTTCCCCAATCAAGCTACAAGCCGAAATGGGTTGATGATGGATGGAGTGTTGTCATGAGGGGAATGATATATCATAAAAAACATGAGGATAGGGAAGGATACATCTGATAGAAGTGTTGTTGATGAGGAATTATACATCCTAAAATAATACCAAGGATAGGTAGGATACATCCAGATGGTGATGATAAAAGAGTGTTGTTGATGAGGGAGCGATACATCCCAAAACAACACAAAGGATAGACATCAATGATGATGATGATTGGATCAAGGCTTGTAAGGATGGGGTAGGCAGAGGATATGAGGTGGAGTGATTTGTGGTAGGTGGAATGGATGAGGGAACTAGGATTGAGATGTGAGAGGGATGAAAAGAATAAAAACGATGAAGGAAAAGATGCTTAGAATAACCAATATATATTATTATAAGAAGATTGAAGAGATGATGATAATCCTGAGAAGAAAGGGAGATGGGGGGATGAATGTTTGCACAACCAAAATCATAGGTCATGGGTTGGCTAGAGAAGGGATCAAGGATACATGCAATGCAATGGAGTGGAAAATGTAATGCAATCCTAATGCAATTTTCCATTTTTAGAGCACTAATTTTTTCTATAGAATAAGAAACAAGATGCCAAGGTATGAAGAACCAAGTCCGATTTGTGGCTAATGCATAAAACTAACACAACAAACAAGGAGGCTACCCCAACACCCCAAAGTCATGATGAATTTGGTCAGGCTAGGTATTGGGATAACCACAAGCACAAAAGGATACCCCAGTGTATCACAAGACCTCATGGGTCTTGGTGGGTACTACATGGGACAACAAAGAAGAAAACAAGCAAAGTAAAATGATCAAGATATGCCCTATGTTAACCAATCAAAACACACCATAATATGATAGATCATGGCAACCTTGACAAGTTGTAATAGGGAGCTCAAATGATAAACAAAAGCCAAAAGTATCAAAAGATCTGTCCGATATCAAATGTCATTTTCCATAGGATGGGGATGGATGGGGTTGATGAGGGTTTGTTAGGAAGGATGCATATTGTTGAGACCAAAGATGGATACTAAATGAAAAAGATAGATATGACGTGGGGATACTTGAAACTGATTGAACCTCATGATACTAGTGGATCTTGTTTGTTAAGAACTAGATAGATAGGGACATACTTGATGACATGAGACAATGACAATTCACAAGACATAAGACTAATACACTCTAAATACCTATGGGCTCAGGGGCCGATCAAAGGTTAGCCTTGCCTATGTGAAAGTGCAAAGCCCTTGTAGTTCGATAAAAGCCTGATGACTAACCAATGATAAAAGTAGAAAGAGGACAATGGAGATCTCAATGGATGACCAAGATAGGACGAAAAAAAGGAGCCCTGGGGACAGATCAAAAGATCAACCTTGCCTATGTGAAAGCACAGGGGAAACATAGTTCGACAAAACACCAAAGACAAACATTGGATAAAGGATGAT